>JAADXZ010000019.1:0-81269 GCA_023338055.1 Phytopythium mirpurense
CTCTCTCTCTCTCTCTCTCTCTCTCTCTCTCTCTCTCTCTTGTAGCCTTCTCCGCCTTCTCTACGCACTCCGGACAAGTGTCGCGCGCGCAGCAGATAGAGAAAGAGCGCGTACGCGTCGGCCTCATCGAGCCCTTGGACCAGGAAGAGCGCCGCGATGAAGTTCATGCCCTGGCAGTAGCCGCCCTCGGCCTCGGCGATCGCGTTCAGCACGCGCCGCAGCGCGCCGTGCTGCGTCTCCAGGCCGCCGCTGGTCGCCGGCCGCTCGCCGCGCGCAAAGATGCTGAACGTGCGCGTCACGTCCCGCTGGATCATCCCCGAGCGCTCGTACTCGCCGTGCGCAATCTGTAGGCGCACACACAATGGTCAGGACCGCGTCCGTCCGTCCGTCCGCCGGCCGCAAGAGGGGACGAGCTGCCGCGTACCAAGTGGTAGATCTCGCGGTGGCGGTCGATGAAGGCGGCCGACAGCGCGGATGGGCGCGTCCAGTCGGCGCCGCGGGTGAGAGAGAGCAGCAGCGCGCGCTCGGCCTCGCGCGGGAAGTTGAGCTGCCGCACCACGTTGCGCCAGAAGGCGGCCCTCCGCCGCCCGCGCGCTGCCTCCAGCGGCTCGCTGCCAGCACACGCTCGGGCGCCCACGCCGTCCATGGCTGCAGGTCGCACGCTTGTGGCCGCAAAGGGGTCCGAGACGCGTCGATAGTCGATAGTCGATGCCGCTCGGGTTGTCTCGACGGACCCTGCGCTATTGGGCGTGTCTATCTACTGGAGTTGGGCAGATGGAAACGGCGTCAGCGTGTCGCGGAGGGTCGTGCGTGCGCGCGGGACTTGCAGTGGTCACTGTGGGCGGTCGCACGCGTCAAGGGGCGCCGCAACACGTCAAGGGAGGGACCGACTGACCGACCGACGTCCGTGGCTTCTTGTACTTTTACCATGCGTCGGTTCACTCGCCACTACAACTTGGAAACCTTCCGATGGAAAGAAGTGCGCAT
The DNA here is from genome assembly GCA_023338055.1 of Phytopythium mirpurense. Lineage (NCBI taxonomy): Eukaryota > Oomycota > Peronosporomycetes > Pythiales > Pythiaceae > Phytopythium > Phytopythium mirpurense. The sequence continues at coordinate 988 of JAADXZ010000019.1, forward strand.
TACAGCCAATCACACCCTTGAATGATCAATCAGACGAGTATTCGACGAATCAAAGCGATGACAGGCGATCTTTATGAATCTACAGTACAACGCGATGATTCGCTGAATATTGTAGAGCGCCCCACCATCCGCTCCACACGTGGATGTGGGCTTTCGTGGAGCTCCTGACGCGGATCGTGGGGACCCGAGAAGAGCACAGCGAGCACCCAAGCTCGAGCTTTACCGCACGAGCCCACTGCGTGTACAGCACATGGCGGGCGAGGCGGTGGCGGCGGGCGGCGAGCCGGCGGCGGCCGACGCGCCGCCCAAGACGCTGCTGCACTTGAAGCCGCAGGTGGTGCGCATCGAGGTGCTCGGCGACGAGAAGGTGGGCAAGACGTCGCTCATCTGCTCGCTCGTGTCGCGCCACTTCAGCGAGAAGGTGCCCTCGGTCCTGCTCAACGTGCAGATCCCGGCCGAGGAGAGCGACGAGAACGTCATCATCTCCATCACCGACACCTCCTGTGCGTCTGGTTGCGTCACCGGCTGCGGCGGACGCGGCCGGTAGCTCGGCCATTGCGAGTGACTGACGGCGGCCCTCGTCCCCTTGTTCTTGGCAGCGCGCGTGTCGGACCTCATGCGCGTGACCAACGCCGTCAAGCGCAGCGACGCCATCCTGCTCGTGTACGACGTCACGCGGCCCGAGACGTTCCAGCGGCTGCGGCGCTGGCTCGACTACATTGCCCGCAACAAGGAGGTGCCCGTCGTGCTCGTGGCCAACAAGGTGGACATCAACACGGTCTCGTCCACCACGGACGCCGCCTACGCCAGCCAGGCGCGCCACATCATCAGCTCCTACCCCGTGCGTCCTTCCACCGCCTTGCACGTCTCTCCTGCTGCATACGACGCGCCAGTCAAGAGCTAACGGCCGATTGTGTGTGTGTGTGTGGATGTGTGGATGTGTGTCTGTTGGCTACCACGAACGAGACCAGTTCGTGGTCTCGCGCGTCGAGTGCTCGGCCAAGAACTTCACACAGGTCGCGCAGGCCTTCTTCCTCGCGCAGAAGGCGGTGCTCTACCCCATCGCGCCGCTCTACGACGAGAAGAAGCGCGTACGTCCTCCATCCGACCGCCCCTATCTAGTAGCTACTTCCTGACCATAGCGCGCCTGCCGAGTGCTGACGCCTCGTACGATGGATGGACAATCGGACCCGCTGCTGCTGCCGCCGTGGACTCTAGGAGGTGGAGCCCAAGTGTCTCAAGGCCATCAAGCGCGCCTTCCGCCTGTACAACCGAGACCGCAGCGGACTGATGAGCCGCGAGGAGCTCAACGAGTACCAGCACGACTGCTTCGGCATGCGGCTGTTGGCGACCGAGATGGACACCATGATGGAGTTCCTGGCGTCGGCCGTGCCCGACGGCGTGTCCCCGACGGGCAGCGGGCTCTACCTCGAGGGCTTCATCTTCCTCTGGAAGCTGTTTATCGACCGCAACCGGCCCGAGTCGTGCTGGCAGGTGCTGCGCACGCTCGGCTACGACAATGCACTGCATCTGGAGGTGCCCCCCGAGCGCGTGGCGCTGCCGCCCATGGACGAGGACCAGTCGGCGCAGCTCACGACGCACGCCGTCGACTTTCTGACCAACCTCTTCCACCAGTTCGACGGCGACAAGGACAGCAAGCTGCGCGACGTCGACATTGACGAGGTGTTTGCCATCTGCGAGAACACGGACGCACCCTGGCTCACGTGCTCGCCCGTCGCCGTGCCGCTGCGGTACGAGACGCTGCTCGTCGACGGCCGGCGCGCGCTGCCGCTCTCCTCGTGGCTCGCCTGCTGGAGCTTCGTGGCGCAGGAGAACCCGCCGCGGCTGCTCGAGGCGCTCTTCTACCTCGGCCACGACGTCAAAGCCAGCCCTGCCATCGAGCTGGTTCGGGCGCGGAGCCTGACGCGCAAGGCCACGCGGATCGACCGCAACGTGGTCACGTGCTACATCCTGGGCGAGCCCCGCGAGGCCAAGGAGCGGGTCGTGGACGCCTTTGTGGGCCGCCAACCTCCTGTCTTGGCGGCCAACGCGGACGCGGACGGGGAGCAGACGCTGCTGCGCGCCATCGGCGCCGTCGTGGACAAGGATGTGCCGCGCTACCTCTACGTACGTCTATTGCCCTCGAGTGTCGGTAGTGTACCTGTGCCAGTGTCCCCATGTGTGGGCGACTCACCTGAGGACTTTGCGATGGACTCAGATCACGGAGCCGCTGACGGACGCCGAGGTGGAGCACAAGGCGGACGTGCTGTGCCTGGTGTTCGACCCGTCGGACGCCCCGAGCTTCGAGCGTGTCGAGGAGCTGGCCAAGAAGCTGCCGGCGGCCGTGCCGCGCGTCCTGCTGGGGGTCCCGGCATTGGGGCCCGAGCAGCCGGCGGATGAGCCCGACGGGGGGCCTACAAGGGAGCCGCTGGCGCCCAAGCAGTTCCCCGGTGCGGTGCTGTGCTCGGACGACCGGAGTATCCACGAGGCCATGAGCCTATTGGTCAGCACGGCCCTGCGCCCGTACGTATGAATAGTAGGCTGCCTGGGGACGGACGGATGGTAGGGTGGGGACTGACGGATGGTGTGGTGGGGCAGGCCTAAGAACGTACGGACCGGCGGCTCGGCGCGGACTTTGCTGAACGTGCTCTTGGGCGTGGCCACCATGGCCGCCATCGGCATGGGCGTGTACCACAAGGACAAGGTGTCGGAGATGGCGAGCGGCGTGGTGGCGTGGATCCGACGGATGTAGGGCCGATGGAGAGAGGAGGGGCTGTGGGGACGGCGCGGAGGGGACCAGAGCAGGGCCCCAATCCACCACGCCGAAGTAAACAATGCGAAAACACTTTGATCAACAGGATCAACAGGTTCCCCTCATCATGGAGATGGGTTCAAAATGGTAAGTTTCAGTGCGGATGGTAATGTATGGTGAGGCGACCAATGAACAGGTCGGAAAGCGTCTCAGACTGGTAAATTACGTGTGCTTGTCGCAATTTATTGGTCCCTCCGTTCTGATTACGGCGTGCCAATCCGCTCGCGGATTACGCTAATGGAAGTGTCTCCGACTCCTCCGACCTTGCACGAGGTCTCACCATGAGAGCCAACAGACGAACAGACAAGCGTATGCTAGGTAAGGAAGGTAGTATTGGGGGCAGGGCATGGCGGCGCGGAAGGTGGAGGGGGTGGGGGCACACGAAATTAGACTATAAAAAGCGCCACGGGACGAACGGCAATATGCTCTTGTCACACGTAACAACCCCAGGGGCCGCGGTGGATTACGCCTACTATCAGTATACCAGAGCGGCGGGCCAATCGCACACTCATCGCACATTCATTCGTCCAGAGTTGGCTTCGGAAAAGTGCAGGGGGGTGCGACCGATCATTCCCGGTTTTCCCTCGTCCCCCGCCCTACCTAGCCAGACCAAGCAGACCGCGACCCGCCGCTTATGACCACCAGTCTGCACGCGAACCCGTTTAGGGTCGCCCCTGCGGACACGGACGGCCCGCGCCCCCCAGCCGCATCGATGAGGATCTCATCCGCATCCGCATCATCCCCACCGTCCGCATCCGCGTCCGCACTGCGGCTCCGGTGCCGACCCCCCCCGGTCCGCGTGGACGCGGACTCATCACACGCCACGAAGGAAGACAGCGAGGACGAGCGCGAGGCCGTGGCGCTGGAGCGCCTGAGCACGCGCTCGCTCTTCCTGCTGGCCGCGTCCGTGGCGTCCTTCGCGTCCTTCTCGCTCGTGGCGCTGGGCGAGTGGATGCGGCAGGACGGGCCCTCGCGCTGGGTCCCTTCGTCCGTCTCGGTGCGGATGGACGCGGACGCGACGGCCCTCGGGGTCCTCTTATTGGCCGTGCCCCTCACGAGCGCGGCCGCGTGGCTCCCCGTGTCCATCTCGCGTCCCTCGGCCAGCCATTTGCGGATCCGGTCCCCGTCCCCGTCGGCCCGTCCGCAGAGCCCTGTGGCCGCCATTGCGCGCCGCTACCGCCGCAACGGGACCTTTGCCGTCTTCCAGGGCGTCGGCTGGGGCCTCTACGCGCTCTTCGCGGCACTCTTGGTGGGTTGCGCGGCCTCTGCGGACGCTGCGGACGTGTGCGCGTCCGGCGGCCGCTCGGCCCTGACCGCGGTCGCCTTCATGGCCGAGGTGCTGCTCATCTCGTCCGTCCTCACGCTCGAGCGCCGCCGGGACCGCACGCGCCAGCGCCGGCACCGCTTCGTGGTGCAGCTCAACAACTTCAACAACATGCTGCTGCTCGTTGGGGCGGCCGCGCTCGCCGTCGGCTCCGAGTCGGCCCGCCAGTCGTCCCTAGTCGGCGACGCGCCAGCTGCGGACGGGTCGCCGGCTGCGGCCGCGGCTGCGGACGTCGCCCAAAACCCGTACGCGCTGCGGACGGGCCTCGGCTCGCTCCTGCTCTTCGTCACGGCGCTGCTCAACACGTACGGCCTCGGCGGGGTGCTGTCCACGTCCGCGGCGCACGGCTGGCGCTTCTTCCAGCCGCTGCGCGGCGGTGCGCGCTTCGTGCTCTTCCAGGTCGTCTCATGGACGTGCTTTGGCGCCGGGCTGCTGCTGCAGGGGCTCTACCTCGTGTCGCTCGCGGCCGTCGAGCTCGAGCTGTTCGTGGGCGCCATGCTGGCCGCCGGCGCGCTCTTCCTCACCTCGGAGGTCGTCATGATGATGTCGCTGCTTGTCTTCAAGCCACACACAGCGACAGTCAACGCGACGACTGCTACTGCTACTGCTACTGCTACGACTGCAACTGCTACGACTGCTACTGCGGCTGTCGCGTCACGCCGCGCGCGCTTCCAGCAGCGCGTCCGGGCCTTTGCGGACGAGTGCCTGGGCGTGCTCGTGGTCGGCGGGCTCGCCAACATCCAGTTCATCCCGAACGCGCTCTTCGTCGTCTACTACGCGCTCACGACGCGTCTCGGGCCGCTCGAGGTCGCGCTCTACGTGGCGGGCACGACCGCCGTCGAGTTCTTCATGGTCACGTCGCGCTCGGCCGCCAGCTTTTTGTACAACAAGGACTCGCGCTACGGCCAGCGCGCCGACGTGAGTCCCTGGCACGTCAAGTACGTGCTGCCCACGCTGCTGACGGCCGCCGTGCCCGCCGTGTGCACGTACCAGCACTACATGCGCGGCCTCGAGGCGCGCCACGCCGTCGCGGCGCTCACGGCCGCGCTCTACCTGTACGAGCTCACGTACCGCGGGCAGCCGCAGCACTCGGGCGCGCGCATGCGGCCGGGCTGGGTCACGGGCCGCAGCCGCCTGATAGACACGGTGCAGCAGTACTTTTCCGGCCGCCTCCTGAGCTCGGCGACGCTCGACCCGCGCGACGGGCCCTTCGTGCTCGCCTTCCACCCGCACGGCATCATGGCGCTCTCGGTCATGTGGCTGCAGTTCCACGCGGCCTGGCGCCGGCGCTTCCCGGGCGTCTACGCGCACATTATGACGGCCAGCGTGCTGCACCAGGTCCCGCTAGCAAGGGACGTGCTGCAGTTCTTCGGCGGCCGAGAGGTGACGCGCCAGGCCTTTGAGGCCACGCTGCGCGAGCGAGAGAGCGTGCTCGTCGTGCCCGGCGGACAGGCCGAGATGCTCGAGCAGCAGTCGGCCCGCAAGCAGGTGCGCATCTACACGCACCACCGGGGCTTTGTGCGCCTGGCCATCGAGCAGGGCGCCGCGCTCGTGCCCGTGCTGAGCTTCAAGGAGGGAGAGCTCTTGGACAACGTGCGCGCGCCCGCGCTGCAGCGCTGGTTCGTGCGCAAGCTCGGCTTCCCCTTCCCGTACTTCCCCTACGGCCGCCTCCGCCTGCCCGTGCCGCGCAAGACGGACGTGCCCATCGCCGTCGGCGCCCCGCTGCGCGTCGACCGGATCGAGAACCCGACGCCCGAGGACGTCGACCGCGTGCACCGCGCCTACTTTGCGCGCCTCCAGGAGCTCTTCCTCGAGTTCAAGGACGAGGCCGGCTGCGCAGACTACGAGCTCGTGCTCATCTAGAGCCGCACGGGCAGGAGAAGGGTGGGGGCGAGCGGTAGCAGTAGCACGAGTGCTCGGAGCACGGGGCGGATCGTCAGCACCGCCCGCCTCCAGACGGATATGTATGAATACACACGCCCTCGACGGGATGCGACGCACGTACGTACGTTACGAGCACGCTCGAGGCCTGCGTGCGCTGATACTAGGCGTCGAACAGGCTGCCGAGCGCCTGGAAGCGCTCGCGGCGCTGCGAGGCGTCCGGGAAGCGCGTCCACGCGGCCTCGACGTCGCTCCGGAGCTGGCCCAGGTCGGCAGGCACCGCGCGCGCGAACTGCTCGGCGTACTGCGCCCAGCTGCTGGGCGGCACGAGCGCCGCGTACGCGAGCAGCACGCGGCCGCGCCAGGCGCCTAGGCGCGCCTCCCAGGCCCGGAAGCGCGCGGCGTCGTCCGGCGCCTCGCTCAGCCGCGCCGACGCGTCCTGCAGCTGCTCGTAGGCGGCCGCGAACGCCGCCTCACACGACACGGCGAGGTAAAAGGCCGCGTCGAACGGCGGCAGCGACGCGTTCCAGGCCTCGAGCGCGGCGCGCAGCTTGGGCGGCAGCTCGGACGGGTCCTCGCCGCCCACGGCCGCCGCCTGGGTCGCTGCCAGCGCGTTTGCCACGAGCTTGGGCGCCGCGAACTGCTGCAGGAAGGCGTAGCAGTCTTGCTTGCGCGAGGGGATGTAGTCGCCGGCGGTCTTGCCGAGCTGTAGGGGGTGGGGTGGGGAGGGCGGACGAGGCGTTAGATTGGGACCGTGGAGGGTGGAGGAGAAGGCAAACGAGCGGGAGGGAGGGGGAGTCACACGGACCGCGTTGGGGATGGTCACGTTGGCGCGCTTGGCGTCCATGATGGCGCGCATCATGGCGAGCGTCAGGGCCTCGTTCTCGCACAGGTAGTGCATGGGCGTGTTTCCAATCTGGCGTCGCACACGTCGCAGGAAAAAAACGTCAGCGCCGTGGAGAACAAGCAGCGACCTAGCGAAAGAGAAGCATGGCGACGGGCGAGCGCACGTTGTTCTTGACGTCCAGGTCCGCCTTGTGCTGCAGCAGCGCCGAGACCAGGCCCAGGGACACGGCGCTGTTCTGCAGCAGGTAGTGCGTCGCGGTCGATTGGAACTGGGCGCGTTGGACAGAGCGCATGGACCCGTTAGAGCACGATAGCCTTTGGCGCGCACAGAGAGAGAGAGGAGCCATCCGAGGGAAACAGACCTGGTTGCGAGCGTTCGGGTCGGCCTTGGCGGCCAGCAACGCGTCGACCAAGGCCGCCGAGCAGCTCGCGTTCTCGCCCAGGTAGTGCAGCGGCGAGTTGCCGTCCTCGTCCACTGCTCGAGCGTCCGCTTTGTGCGCCAGCAGGACCTTCAGCGCGGCCGGCGTGACGGCCTCGTTCTCGCATAGCAGATGCAGCGGCGCCTTCTTGGAGTCCTGGTGTCGGCGGGTCCTCTATGTGAGCCCGCTCCCTCGCCCCCCCATACATACATAGAAAGAGAGAGAGTGAGACTCACCAGCGTGCGCAGGTTCGCGTCCGCCCCGCCGTCCAGCAGGCGCTGCAGGCTCGCGCTCAGGTCGCCGCCGTCCTCGCTCCGGTTCTTGCACAGCAAGTGCAGCGCGCTCCAGCCGTTCTACCGCGTCCGTCAGCGACCGACTGTCTACCCCAGGGCGTACAGAGCGTCTAAAGTACTGTAGGAAAGGTGCACGCACCTCGTCCACGGCGTCCGCGCGGAAGCCGCCGCGCAGCAGCAGCGCGATGGCGGCCGCGCGCGCGTCGTTAGCGACCGACCGGTTCTCGCACACGTAGTGCAGCGGCGACCAGCCGTCCTGCGCCAGCTCGCGGGCGGCGCAGGCCTGCAGCGCGTGCTCTAGTCGCGACGGGTCGCACGCGCCCTGCACTTCGTCCCACAGCGGCGCCGCCTGCTTGCCGCCGTCGCCCATGGCGCCGCTCGCGTCCGAGGGGACCATTTCGGCGCACAAGATGGAGATTCGCTTCGGTTGAGTGACGATGCGGTTGGAGAGAGTGACATATTAATAGATACCCTCGGAATAGTGACATGAGCCATTGATGATAATGACTGTGAGGCTTCAACTGGAACCTTCAAGTTGAAGTGGATGATGCGATACTACTTGGGGACCTATCAAAAAACAAACTCGCACACCATACACGCTAACCGCGCGCCAAATCCGCGATTAAACCAACAATACAAGGCACGCGGACGCCGCCCGGTTACGCGCGCCGGGCGGGGGTGGGCGCGCTGTTCTCGAGCGCAAGGCAATGCAGCTCGGCGTGCTCGAGCGGCTGGCCATCGTCTGCAGCCACCGGGAGGTTCTGCGACAGCAGGAACCGCTGCAGCCCCTGCGTCGACATGAGCGAGCACATGACGTTCAGGCGCTCGTCCATGCTGGGAGGTGCCGAGCGACTGGCGCTGGCCGTTGGAGCTGGCGCCTCGTCCACAGGTGCCGGCTTCTTCTCCTCCACGTCGTCGGACGGCTGCGGCTCGTCTCCGCCAATGAAGCCGAACCCTTCCGAGACGACGCCCTGCATCGCTTCCATGTCTGCCAGCCCATCGTGCATCGCATGTATCGTCTTGCGGGCCGAAGCGCGCACGTCCCGGTCGTCCGACTCCAACTGGTCGCGCAGTTGGAAGGCGTCATCCGCCGTCAGGTGCCCCGCGTTCACGAGGTACTCCATCTGCGCCTTCATCACCACCGCATTCTCCAGCGCTTCGTCTCCTCCGCCATCCGTATCAGCTGAAGGGCCAACACTGCTCGTATCAGGTAGAGGGAGTGGCTCCTTGCCCATGAGCTGGAGCGTCGACCGCACGCCGGGGTACATGGTCGCCGAGAGTAGCGAAGCCGACCCAACCACCTCCAAGCTCGAGCTGACAGGCGCCTCCAGGGCCGTCTTACCGTAGGAGAAGTAGCTCATGTAGCTCGTCCACCACGTCTCCCCAGGCACGGGCTCCGACAGCTTGACCGCCTCCTCATGCTCCATCTTCCGCAGCGACTGGGCCGCTTCCTTGCTCACCCACATCCAGAACATGCCCCACGTCACCGGTCCCTCGAACGCGTCGTCCTGGATGACGGCGAGCGTGCGCTCGTAGCCGTTCTCTGACACGGAGCCCGTGGCCTCAAAGAGCTTCGTCATGATCCGGATGCAGTCCTCCTTGGAGATCTCGCCCGTCGCCTCCGGGTCGTACTCGTCAAACATGAGGCGAGCGCCCAACTCGAGACGGTCGATGTGCTCCTTTGCGTGTCGCTGGCTGGTAAAGTACGAGGACGTGGACGCGGAATAGGCTTTCGACCCGGCAAAGAAGCCGAGCATGCCGCCTACCACTGCCGCGCTGGTCGCGGCCACAATACCCACGGGACCCGCGGCAATCCCTGCCGTGGACCACATCCCGAGCGCAGAGGCCACGCTGTACGCTCCCAGCCCCGCACCAGCGGCGGCCGCCGTCCGACTCACAATGACCTCGCCAGTCTTGAGCCTGAACTCTTGCATCATCAACTGTTCTGTGGTCGTGGACAGCACGCCGAGCGACTTGCGGTCGGCGTACTTCTTGCGGTAGTCGTAGTACTCCTTGCCAACGTCGACCAGGATTGAAGCGATCGTCAACGGCGCGGCGACTGCTCCGCCCAGGGCCGACGTAGTACGCGCCATCCCGTTCGCCAGCGCAACGCCCCCTGCGGCTCGAATGCCGCTGTCAAGCGCGCCGTCCGCGCTGGCGGCGACCAGGCTCTTGACCGTCCCGCCTGCGCCTTGGTCGTCCAATTGGTACCTGGTGATAACTCGCGTTGCCAGTTCCGCGCGCTTCGCTTCCATCGCCTCCCCGGCTGCGGTCCGAGCCAATGTCGCTCCGCGAGTGAGAAGCGACTTTTGAATGTAGCCAACCATGAACACCGGCTCTCCGAATCGCACCACTGCCGACGACGCGTCCTCTCTCCACTGTTCCACTGTGCCGAGGCCGAACGGAGTGTTGACGGACGATCCAGTCGGGAAGAACGCCTTAGGCTCTGCTAGGACGCTCTTGGCTTCCTCGGGAAGCACCTCCGCTCCGAAATGAGCTTGCACCTCCTCCATGAGGTCGACGCAATCGAAGAACTCTTCTTCAGCCTGCGCCTCCATCGCCGCATGATCGAGGTCCGTCACGCACTCAAAGAACTCGTCCACGAGCTGGTTCTCTTCTTCCTCTTCGCGCCGTCGCTTCTCAATAATCGCCTGCTGCACTCCGCGCACAATCACATCACGAGCCGAGCGCTTCTCGTCTGGCGCTTCCGTGTTCGGAACTGAGGCGAGCTTCTTCTGACGCTCCGCGGCTTGCTGCAACAGAAGCTGCGTGTGGTCGCTCGACTGCTGCGTGTTGCGGTGGTCCTCAAGCAGCAGCAGCAGGCACTCTCCCGGCATGTCTCGGACCACCGCAGCTTGGCGCTTTCTCTTGGAGATGTCTGAGAACTGTGACCACGCGTTCACAATCAACGCCACGCTAGCTCCGACGGCAACCGCACCGCCGACAACGGAGATCGTGCGCAATCCAGCGCGAGCGCCAGAGCTGGAGCCTGTCTGGATCGGCGCGGCCACGTCACCAGCAACGACTTCCTCGGGCTGCAGGTACAAGATCTGCTCGCGCTGGTCGGTGCCAATCCCAACCGTCCGCGACACCCGGATGCGGTCCGGCATGAAAATGTTGTCGTGGTTGTTTGCGACGAGCCCCGTGCGGCTCGAGGCTGCCGCGCCGTTGTGCTGCAGCGGGTGGCCGACCACCGTCGAGCTGGACGTGGTGAAGCGCGACGTGACCTTGGACACAGCGCCGGAGAGGTTGTCAATGACGTCCCGGAACGTGGCGATCGCCTCGTCCAACGTCATGCCGTTGACGGTTCCCTGGCGCACAAACTCCTCCTTGATGCTCGGCGCCTTGCTCAGGTGCATATCGTACGCCTTGCGGGCATTTTCGTCAGAGAGCACCTCGTATGCCTCGGCCAGCAGCTTGAAAATCTCCTCCGCGGTCGCTTGTTCCTGCGGGTTCGCCGACGCATTGGCCCATCGATCAGGGTGCCACTTGAGCGCTAGTACCTTGTACGCCGTCCGGATTTGGCGCTTGCTCGCGTTCCTGGGCACACCAAGTCGTTCGTAAAAGTCCATGGACGCGTTGATCTGGATCGAGTTGGAGCGACGGGCGACCGCGTCGACATAGGCGCTCATCAAGTGCTGCAGCACCGTGTTCCCTGTCAGCGACGTCGTAGCGTCGTCGCCGCGCGTCAGCTCGTGAGCGATCGCGTTCGTGTCCGAGAAGATCTGATACTCGCTGCCGTTCTTGGTCAGGAAAATGTACGTGCCGACGGGCGAGTATTGGTAGTCCACGTCCTTGACGACGTTCATGTCTCGGAACTTACGGAAGGTGTTCTGCAAGATGCTGAGCGACATGCCAAGGTACGCGGAGGCGGCAGTTGGCACCGCGCTCGTGCCACTTGTCGCCGCTAGGTTCACGAAGCGCTGCTGCATCTGCATCGGCAGCATCTTGAGCAGCGTCGTGGTGGCTCGTGTGATGGTCACTACGCGCTCCGTCGTCATGGCCAGAATGGCGGCGGACTGCGCGACGTTCAGGATGCTCGGGATGCAGTCAAACTCGTTCACAAAGTTGATCATCCGGGGCGTCAGGCCAAGCGGCTCCAAGAACGGGATCAGCCGAGAAGACCCGATGTACGGAGCGCCGAAGCCGACCGCCATGACCTGGGGAAGCCCAGCGAGGATCTGGTTGCGGTCGTCGTCGCTGCAGGCCGCAAGGTACTCCCGCAAGCTCTTGAACTCTGGCCGGCCGCTTCTATTGCTCTCGGCATCTGCCGCGTCGCCTGCATTGCCCTTCTTGCGCTCCTCAAAGTCCAGACGCTCAAGGAAGAGCCTCGCTTTCGTCGGCAGGCGCTGGAGCGCGAGCTCACAGAGCGCCAGGTGCGCGATGCTGCCCGCCATGGAGTGTCCGCACAGGATGAGCACCTTCTTCAACTGGTGTGCCCGACGGTAGAGCGGCTGAAGCTCGAGGCGCTGCACGCGCTTCCAGAACGGCGCGTGGACTCGAGCGCCGCCATATCGGTGCACGTACGGCTGCGAGATCGGCACGGCGGACCCGACCACCGTCTCCAGGATGTCGCTCGTCTTGGTGGCGCGGATGGCGCAGATGACCGCCAGGTCCGTCTCCATGAGCACAAAGTCGCTGGCGAACTCGAGCACGGGGAACTGCAGGTTGTGTGGCAGCGGCGACTTGCGCACGTGCGCCTCAAGCTCGCGCACCGCGCGCGAGACGCCGTCCGGGTCGTGAGCGGAGGTCACGTCCGCCTTTGTCGCGCCGAGCGCGGCGCACAGTACTGCAGCGCTCAGCAACTCGGTCTCGCTCGTCGCCACGGACAGATCAGACGCGCCAGTCGCCCCTGTCCACCACCAAGCCGGCCGTGGCGGCTCGTTGGCCTTGACAGCCGCAGGAGAAGGGCACACGGACAGCTTCATCGCTACGGCCAGTGATAATCGATTGTGAGCTAGCTTTGCGACCTGGACAAGATGGCTGTCTGATTTTCTTTGTTTGGGAATGAATGTTTCTTTACGACGTAAAGTTCGCCAAACCACGAACTTTACCATAAAGTTCGCGCCGGGATCCCAAGTGAGCCACCGCGGTCACGTTGCCGACAGGCACTAAAGCAAGCAAGCAAGCGCGAGACAGGCGGTCGGTCGAACCTCGCGGCGCCCTGCTCTTCCTCCGCCACCGCCATGACTCCCGCACGGCTGCTACGACCAGTACATGCGCCACTCCTACTGCTGGTGCTGCTATTTGCCACTGCGGCGGCGGATGACGAGGGCCAGTACAAGCTGCGCGACGAGGTGTTCGTCGTGGCCAACACGGTAAAGCACATGGGCGCGGCTGCCTGCTGGGCGTGCACACTCCTTGTGCCCCGCGCTTAGCTGAAGCATGGCCGTCCGTTGCTGCGACAGATCCGCCCGTACGCCAACCCGACGGAGACGTACCAGTACTACAAGCTGCCGTACTGCAAGCCCAAGGAGCGGCAGTGGGACGACCACGACCTGGGCGAGCTGCTCACGGGCAGCCGCAAGGTCGTGACGGACTACCGCCTGTACTTCGGGGTGGACCAGACGTACGCGCAGCTGTGCAAGCTCGCGATGACCCCGGAGATTATGAAGGCTTTCACGGACGCTGTGGACGAAGACTATGAGATATCCTTTCCCACGTTGGAGTGAGTGTGTGCGTGGCGTGTGTTGCTCCTAGCCTCTGCATGCCCCTATCGCACTCTTGATGGTGCTCCTTGACTGCTCGATGATGGTATTTTGGTCATGTGATCACTTCGAGATGTATGTGGACGACGTGCGGCTGGAGGGTCAGGTCGGGTACCTGGTGCAGCAGGGGATCTCCAAGAAGCTCCTCATGGCGCAGACTTCCTACTACCTCAACACGCACCTGCATTTCGACATCGCCTACAACGACATTGACGCAGAGGACGGCAAGTACAGGGTGCGTCAATCTGGAGTGCAGTGACTCGATGCGGGGATATTTTCTGCAGTTCTTGACTTGAGATGGCTTGGATGGACGGCCAGGTTGTTGGCGCCAACTTGACAACCGCGTCGTCCGACCCCGACCTTGAGTACCACTACGCGCTGTCCCCGCAGAACATCGCGTCGCATCCAGAAGCTGTCTTCACGTATTCGGTCAAGTGGCACCTACGACCCGACCTGCTGTTTGACAACCGCAACGTGGAGACAAACGTGTTCGCGGACGACCTCGAGCTGCACTGGATCTCGGTCATCAACAGCTTCGTCCTGGTAATGATGCTGACGGCCTTCCTGTCGATCGTCATGATCCGCATTCTCAAGCGCGACTTCTCACGGTACCTGGACGTCGAGTCGGGCGATGTCAGCGCCGAGGAAGATGCGGGCTGGAAACTCGTGCACGCGGACGTGTTCCGCTTCCCTCGGCACTTGAGTGTATTCTGCGCGCTCAATGGCGCTGGCGCCCAGCTCTTCGTCATGCTGGTGGTCGTGCTCGGGTCGTCGCTGCTCGGACTCGTCAAGCCCAACAAGCGCGGGGGCGTCATGACTGCGATCATCGTGCTCTACGCCTTGACGGCGGGCGTCGGCGGGTACCATTCGGCTCGCCTCTATCGCCAGCTTGGCGGTCAGCGCTGGGTTTGGAACATCCTTCTGTGCGTGCTGGTCGTCCCCGGCCCGCTGCTCGCGGTGTTTTCGTTCCTCAACTCGGTGGCAATTTGGAACGACTCGTCCGCCGCGCTGCCGTTCGGCACCATCATGATTGTGCTCGCGCTGTTCATGCTCGTGGCACTCCCGCTGGCCGTGATCGGCGGCATCGTGGGGCGCAACCTGGCTGGCGAGTTCAACGCGCCATGCCGCACCAATAAGATCCCGCGCGAGATCCCGCAGCTACCAGGATACCGGCGCCCGGTCTTCTTGATCCTGGCGGCCGGCTGCCTCCCGTTCAGCGCCGTGTACATCGAGCTGCACCACATCTTTGCGGCCATCTGGGGCCACTCCATCTACAAGCTGTTCGGGATCCTCTTCCTCTCGTTCGTCATGCTCGTGTTCGTGACGGCGTTCACGACCATCTCGCTCACGTACATCCAGCTGTCGACCGAGGACCATCAGTGGTGGTGGCGCTCGTATGTGTCGGGCGGTGTCACGGGCGCCTTCGTGCTCGCGTACAGCGTCTGGTACTACAACGTCAACACGGACATGACGGGCTTCTTCCAGGCGGCCTTCTACTTCGGCTACAGCGGCATGATGGCGTACTGCTCCTTCGTCATGCTCGGCTTCATCGGCTTCCGCAGCTCGCTCGTGTTTGTGCGCAAGATCTACCGCACCATCAAGGTCGAGTGAAGCCTCAAGCCAAGAGACGAGAGCAACCTGCGCGCTGCACCAGCCTTCATCTCGCGTATCCGCCTGGCATTCCTCTCACATTATCGGTATGCTACAGTGCCCTGCTATCGTTCACCAAGTTTCACCCTCTGCTGATTTTGTCCACTCACCCATTCGCCGGTGCGGAAAGAGCGACACCCTCTCTTTTCCAGTCACTCGACCAGGCGAGTGACTTCCCAGATCTCAATGTCTCCGGCGCGGTAGTGCGGGTGGTACTCGCGCTCGTCCAGTTCCCGCAGCGCGAATCCGCGCGCGCGCATGAGCGCCCAGAAGCGCGCCTTAGGGTCGAAGTGCTGGTAGTACCGGTGCTCGTACGAGATGAGCACGCGCGTCTGCTGGCCGCTGAGCATCGCGAGCGCGTCCGCGAGCGGCTCGATCGGGTACAGCCGCGGCAGGATGCAGTCCGACACGAGGATCAGGTCCGGGAACATCCTGCGCGGCGCTTCTTGCTCCTGGTTGCCGTCCACGAGAGGGAGACGCCGCGGCAGCAGCCGCTCGGACGGCTCGCTGCCCCACTCGTACGCCTCGACGTCGACCACGACGCGACTGTCGCTTCCGTCACGCTTGGCCGCGCTATCGATCGCCCGCGCCGCGTTCTCGCGCATGAGGAACTGGATCTTGTCCACGTCCGAAAGCACTACGCGCGCCGGCGGCTGCACCAGCATGGCGGCGGCGACGCCCACGGCGCCCGTGCCGCTGCCCAGCTCCAGCACGAAGGCGTCTCGCTCGCGCAGCCACTTGTCCGGCGCGTTGGACGCCGCGCAGTGCTCCAAGTGCTTGAGCAGGACGCACGCGGCCGGCCACACCTGTTCGTCCACACACGGCGCCTTGGTATCAAACCTATGACCGTGAGTGATCACGCGCTTCTTGGCCTCGGGGCTCAGTATCCTACCGTCAAGCCCGTGCCGAAGCCGTTGAGCTCGCCCTGCAGCACCTGCTTGATGCGCAGCGGACGCCCCGCGACCGAGCACTCGAATAAGGGCTCGGTCGAGAACGCGTCCCGCCACGCGAGCGCCTGCCACGCCGGCACGCGCAGCGCCCGCGCGCTCGGGAACGCCGGCGAGAGCGCGCTTCCGCCCGCCTCGGGCTCGGCCTCGGACCCGCGCGTGTCGCTGCCGCTGCTGTCCGTCCCGCCGCTGCCGCGGCTCACGCGCCCCTTGGCACACGCGTCGCGCTGCTCTCCCTGCCGCACTTTGGCCTGCACGCCCTCGCGCAGCAGCCGCAGGAAGGCCTGCCGCTCCGCCGCGAGGGGCCCATCGGAAGCACCGGAAGCCATCGTCATACGTGGCCTGCGGTACTACACTTTCTACAATGGATCGCCTGAGTCCCAACTGCAACCGTGTGCCGTCGACTAAAACATGGCGTTTTGTGCTATTTCCACGGGATTCCCTCCGTAAAACCCCGTAACGGGTGCTAAAACAAGGCGTCGGCCGTCTTGAGCTCCATGTGACGCGCGCTCATGCGTCGCTGTCCGAGCCACCCTGCTGGAAGAAGGACGAGAGCCGCACGGGTGAGGGCGAGGCCGAGCGGCCCCTGCTCTTCTTGTCGCGGCTACTGCGCGTCGCCTTCTTGCTCTTCTTGCTCTTCCTCTTCTTGGCGCGGCTGCGCGCGTCCGCGTCGCTGTCGCTGTCGTCGCTCGCGTCCCGCTTGTGCCGCTTCCTGTGCCGCAGCCGCACGCGCAGTAGCAACCACACAGGCGATGGTTAGCAAGGCGCTACACGACAGTAGCCCCGCCACTGCAGCAGCCCAGCATACTTGGACTTGCGGCTCTTCCTCCTAGACCGGTGGCGGTCGTCGTCGCTGCCAGAGTCCTCCGAGGACGAGTCCGAGCGCGAGCGCTTCCTCTTCTTCTTCTTCTTGGACGCCCCGCCGCGCGATAGCCGCTGTAAACGTCGCATACCACCCAGCGCGTCGCCACTCGTGAGCAAAAAGCGCAGACATCACCCCTCCTCGCCTAACATGTCTGCTCGCCGCACCTTTTCGCGCTCGGCGTCGAGCTTGCGGCGGTACTCGCGCATCTCCTTCTCGCCCGCGTCGTTCAAATCGAGCTTGTCGGCGTTGTCCTTCTTGTACTGCTCCCATGTGGGCCGGTTCGGGTCGCTGATGCGGTCGGCGATCGTGCGCTCCTCCTTGCCCGTCAGCATGCGCATGAACGCGTCCATCGTCGCCGACTGCGGGGCCGCCACCGTGCTGGGCGCCGCCTTGGGCTTCTCTACGGGCGGCTGAGGCGACAGCAGATCCACACGCGTCAACGTCCGCTCCACGCCGTCAAAACCACGCCAGCAAGACCAATAGTGCGCCAGTTCAGTCGCTGAGGATAACGTACGGCCGCGGCTGCCGCGCGCATGGCCCGCTGGCGCTCGAAGCGCTCGTCGTCCACCTGGCGGTCCGCCACCTGCGCATAGTTGACGCCGGACGACTTCTTGAGCCCAAAGTCCTCGTCCCGCGACCGCCGCGACGTCATGGAGCCGCGAGCTGCCACCAAGAACCGCCGCCACTGTCACCAAGCAAGAGCTCTTCATGTTCATAACCACGTATCAGTTATATATCACAATGAAAAGCCCTCACTGATAGAGTTCTTTAGATTGCTTAACGGAAAAGATCGGGGACCCCCTTGGAAGCCTGCCTTGCCTTTCTTCACAAGCAAAAAGAAGCCGAGACACCAGCGCCGACGTGATCCGATATGGTACGCATTGCGCGCCTCTCCTCGTCCCTTGCGCTCGCTACTGGGCGCGTTCCACGCTATACAAGAAGCGCCAAGTCGTCCTTACCCACCCGTGCCCTCTATGCACCTCTAACGCATGCGTCTGTGGCGTTGCGCGGCCGCTCGTGTCGTCGGGAGCTAGGACTCGACCAGCCTCCCTCTCGTCCGCGCGCCGCCGGACGCGCTCCGCTACGGCTTCTACAGCGCCAGCGAGGACGTGCGGCCGGTCCACGAGGTGCAGCGGCTGCAATCCACGGTGCGTCTCCACCCTCGGTGTCCATTTCTTGGTCGCGAGCTGGTCGAATTCACGCCTTGAGGCTCGTAGCACCGCCGCTCGAACTGGGAGATGAAGATGGCGACGGTCGAGCAGGTCTACGGCAAGGCCGCGGCCATGCGCCTTCGAACCGAGAAGGCCGTGCTGGAGCAGTTCACGGTGCGTCCCTAGTGCAAGCAGAAGCGTCGGCATCCTTCCCCTGACAACTGTCGTCTCGTGGCTCTTGTCGCTCGCTCCCAGCGCCTGCCGGGCCTCCCGAGCGCGCACGTCGGCCTTGACACGCTGACGGGCGCCGACGAGCAGATCGAGTTCTCGGACTTCCTCAACGGTGCGTAGTATACACTGTAGCGGCCGCGTTGCTATCGTGAGAGGGCCGCACGCGCGGGCTAACGTCCATGGCGGGCCGTGTGCAGACCCCAACGAGCACCCGGAGGCGACGTTCCGCGTCCACGAAGCCATGGAGGTCAAGCTGTCCATCTTCTGAGCGGCGCGCGCTTTGCGATAGCGCTGCCCGTCGAGAAGCGGAGGCGATCGACAAGATGACGAACGGCGCGTAGGGTCCACCCGACCTGAGCGCCGACCAATACACAGCCGCCACTCTATCTCAAGAGAGAGAGCGGCGGGTGGGTGCTCCATGCCATGCGTCCGTGTCGTTGTTTTTCTCACTTGTTTCTTTGTTTGTTTTTGGTTCCCCTCGCCCGACAACACGTACACACGCGTGCGCGCGCCTGCCTGTCGTCTTCTCACGGGGCTATTTTACTTTTTGTCGTCTTTTTGTCTTGGTTCGTCGTCCATGCAGGCACTGGATCGCCTCTGCGTCGCTCCGTCCGTCCCTCGAGCGTCTGCGTCGGCTCTGCATCCCCACTCAGCGCTTGTCTTCTCGCCGTCCTCCTCCCCTCCCTCCGCCCTCCATCTCTCTCTTTTTTCTCGTGTGCCTCTTTTTTTTTTAATGCGGCCGGCACACACGAGATGCTCCCCATCACTTGAGTTGGCCAAAATTGATTTTCATTTTACGCCTCTTGCGCGGAGACGATGGCTTGGCGGCGGGCACGGGGGGCGCCGCCGTCGTCACCGCCGGCGAGGACGTGGCCGAGCTCGGCGGGCCGCGCGGGATCGCAGCGGCCGCCGGAGGCGGGCTCGAAGAGGGTGTGGGCGTGGGTGTGGGCATGGGCGTGGGCTTGGTGTCGGAGCTCGCGATGGCCGCGCCGCTACGGTCCCTCTTACCTGCGAGCTCCGGCGACGCCGCGACGAATGGCGCCGCCTTCTTCAGCGGCGTCGATGTCGTGGACACCTCGTCTTCAACGTCCATAGTGCCACTTGAGAGCGGCGGCTCGCTTGTCTCGGTGGCCGGGTCCGGGCTGTTTGGCAGCGACATGCTGTTCTTGCGCGACGGCGCGTCCTCCCCGCTCGCGTCGTCCGTCTCCTGCGAGCCCGCGTCTTTGTGGCTTTCGTCTCCCGATCCAGCAGGCGTCGACAGCGCCTCCGAGCCCTTCTCCTCCTGCTTCTTCTTTTTCATGTACTCGCGGCGCAAGCCGCGCGCGACTTGGCGCCCGCCCAGCTCTTCAAACACGCTCTCGGGCAGCTGTTTCCACACGACCGGCGTGATCCTGACGTCCATCGTCGCCGTGCGCTTGTTCCACCGGTACAGGTCGTTGTGCTTGAAGTAGTCAACCGAGCTGTCGATGCTCACTTCGCGGCTGCGCAGCTGGCGGCGATCAATGTCGAAGGCGACGAAGAAGCAGACGCCGAACTTGGTCGGCTTGCCGTCGCCCCCGCCTCCAGAGCTGTCGTCGTTCGCGAAGCTCAACGGAAACTTCTTGGGGAACGCACGAAGACGGCACAGCGGCGGGATGTACGCGAGCGACTCAATCAGCTTGCGGATACGCGACTCGCAAAAGCCGCACCACGCCGCCTGCTCCTCCTCGTCCGTCGTGTACACGTCCACGGCCAAATAGTGCTGATGCACGGCGAAGAAGTCCGACGGCTCGAACAACGCGCTCCAGTCCTCACTGCCCTTGTTCAGAACGTCCTG
Source organism: Phytopythium mirpurense (assembly GCA_023338055.1). Classification (NCBI taxonomy): domain Eukaryota; phylum Oomycota; class Peronosporomycetes; order Pythiales; family Pythiaceae; genus Phytopythium; species Phytopythium mirpurense. The sequence goes on from JAADXZ010000019.1 coordinate 20,931, forward strand.
GACCACATCCAGCGCGCGCTTGAATTCTTCCTTCATGACTGCGAGACTGTGCGTCGACACGTTGAACGACGAGTTCATCGACGGGTACGCCGGCGTCAAGATGGGCATGACCTGGTAGCGGTTGTTCCCGACGTTCGCGTTCCACACCTCCAGTCCGAGCTTCGCATCGTAGTTCTTGCAGAGCTGTGGTAAAGCATCAATCCATAAATACAAAGAGCATTGTGAGCAAGTGGTCCCACAAGGATTCCATTCACATCGACGAGCGTAGCGTACCTGAATGGCGAGTGGCCACTTCCAGTTCGAAAGCACCATGAAGAAGCGGAGCAGAAGCGTTGATGGCGCTGCCGTCGGGTACAGCTGGTTGATAAAGCAGACCAGGATGCACCAGTTGACACCACCGAGGTAGCCCATCTTGTTCGAGTAGAGCCCGCGGCGCTTGGCCCAGCGGCGCACGACGCGCAGCACAGCGATGAAGCTCTCGCGATTCGGCGTCAGCTATGACACATATATCATCGAGTATAAAGTCAGACACGATGGCGCAGTCGAGCCCAACGAGCCGTGCAAGCCGAGCGTTACCTTGATCATGAGCTCCGTGACGCGCGGGCCGTTCAGACTCTTCTCCGTGGCCGTGTCGACGTCCCGCAGAACCTGGTCGTCCAGGATGTTCAGGTTGTCCGGGATCGTGTTGCGCGGCAGGATGGCGATCTGCAGGTCGATGTTGATCTCTTCAAAGTCGAACGTCAGGATCGGCACGATGGCGCCCTCGATGGCCACCAGGTTCGTCACCTTGGGGTGGCGCAGAAAAATGTCCTTGAGCGACGAGAAAAAATCGTCGCGCGTCACGTGGCGCGGCGCCTGCGTCCATCCAGCACACGACATCAAAGTCAGCGCTTCGCACCTCGAAGTCCTTCCTATCATCCCCTGGCCACTGCAAGCGGAGCACATACCACGCAAATAGTATCGATATCCGCGCCAGGCTCGTTGACGCCCAGTCGATACGAACCCGACACGAGGATCTGGCCGCCCGCGTCGGCCGCAATGTCCTCGGGCACGCCCTTCTGCATACACATCTGCATGAATAGAGACAATATGCGTCAGCGCATCTCGCCTTTCGTGCGGTATCGGTCGTAAAACAAACAGCACGCGAGCGCACGTACGTCCTTGACCCACTGACGAAAGATGGCGCGAAGCTCCGCGAGGATGAGCGAGCGGCGCGTGATGTTCTCGGGCGTCTCGGTCGGAAAGGACGCGTCCATGAAGCTCTGCAGCTTGGCCGACTGCTCCAGGTCCTTGGGCTCCGGCGGCGTCGTGCGGATGGCCTTGTAGGCCTGCTCCAGCACGTGCGCCGCCACCGTGAACGTCGCGCTCTGCATCGCCGCCTGAGAGCTCCCTGCTTCCTACGGCGCGCGTGGGAGAATGCGTCCGGCTAGAAAAAGGCTGGCGTAGACGAACAGAAGAGCCTGCGGACGGCGCGAAAGCGTGAAGAGTCTCGCGCGTGGCCAGTCGGCGAGCGGGAGGCGACGAAGCACCAGATGACGAAGCGCTAGGCGAGGAAGGAGGAGGCGTGCGGAGAGAGGAGCGTGCCTTGCCTGCCTTGGAGCCGCCGCCTTTCGCTTGATGATGGTTGCTTCTGTTGTGGTTTCGCGCGTTTCCCCTCCAAAGCTTGGAGGCAGGCGCCAGGTTGCCTGTTTGGTTCTTCCATTTTCCGTCGAGAATCGGATATTTGTCCTGGTTTCATGTGAGGCACGTAATACTGACATATAAACTGTAGCGATCTGATTGGTTTCACTCATTTCTAGGTTGGGATGTGCCTGATTTGGCATGCATTACACACTATTTCAAAAACGATTAGTGATTGGATAAATATATATTAGGAAGCATCATGACTGGTCAAAATATAACATCTGCGCATGGTATCGTTTGGTACTTCAAGTGGTATGTGCCTGCTCGCAACTTCAACGGCAACAGGTTCTCTTGGAGCAGCCACGCCAACTTCCTAGGCCGAGAACAGGAAAAAGGAGACAAGCCGGAGCCAGAACGTCTTCTCCTCGGTCGAGAGCGCGGAAGTATCGGTCGCAAGGAACGCGCGCACGTCGAACGGGGCCAGCTCTGCGTCGCACGAGCCGCGTGGCGCCATCGCGTCGCGGAGACGCGGCTTCCAGTCGCGGACGAGCGTTCGCCATGCACTGCCGGCAAAGTAGCGCACCACCGCTTGTTTTACGAATGCAACGCGGTCAGCATCCACGCGACTTGAAGAGACTGGAGTGTCGCCAAGTAATTGCGCGCGTGCTGACGCCATGGACGAGACGGACACACCAGTGCGGCGCCACCGTCTTCGAAGCGCCAGGTCGACCTGCTGCTGCAGCCACACCCCACTCTCAATACTGCTGCCACTGCCACTGGTCGGGGTGATGCTAAGCGCGTGGGTCTTGAAATCGGTCAGTAGCCGCAGGTTCCACAGGTCCGAAGTGGTCCCGAGATGCTTCGGCCCGCGGCTCAGTCGACACAGCGCGAGCAACGAGTTCAAATGCAGCGGAAGCAGCAGCTGGGCGTCTTCACGCAGCCAGTCGAGATGTGCAGAGCGCAGGTGCGGCGTCCACCATCGTTGACGCTGCAGAGGGTCTGATTCTCCACACTCTTCGTCCTTGTGGCGTCGCTCAGAAGCGTCCTCGGCATCGTCGCGGGACATGAACAGCTGGAGCAAATGCACCAAGCGGTCGTCCGTGTCGTAGCTCTGGATCCTCGAGCCCACAGCTGGTCGTTGTCGTGTCTCGTCGACAAGTCGACCGGTCGAGTCCACCGACGTCTTTCGACGCTTCAACATGATCACGCTCTTGTCTCGTAGCAACGACGCTCGCAGCGCGTTGGCCGTGCGGCCCACCGCAGACACGCCTCCTTGACTACTGGCTGGAGACTCGCTCGAGCTTGAACACTCGTCCAGGCCAATCTCCACGGGGTAATACAGCGGGCTCGCGATCGAAATGCGCCGAATACTCGCTAGCTCCGGCATCAAGCATGGGGACTGGAGCTCCACCACCTTTGGGTCGTCAGCGCCCTCTTCTGAGCTTGAAGTTGATGGCTTGAGCTCGACTCGGATTGGCACAGAGCAACTCCCGTGCGAAGAAGCGTCCAGGGTCTCCACGTGCCGCGAAGTATCAACTGCCAGCACGTACAGGTGCCGAAACGCTTGGAGATGGTACTTGTTGTCGGCTGTGTTGAGCGGCACAATCGGGTACAAGGCCACGACGAGCGCTGCGATCGCCTCTTTGGACCGCGACAGCGTCGCGCGACCGCCGCCGAGGAACAGCAAGCCGAGCGCCATGCTCAGCGCCATGTGGGACCCGTACGTCGTCTCCATATCCACGCGCTGGCGAAGGTTGAGCGACCGCAGGAGCGTCATCGTCTCGACGAGCCCCGTGCCCGCGTCAACCATGGCCAGCGCAAGCGCGCAAACAGCTAGGCACCGCTCAATTGTCGGCCGCTCCGTCGCTGCCGCGACGACGTTCCCGCCACCGCCATGGAGCGCAGCCGACGACCCTGGTGACTTCACCCGCAGCTCCCGGAAGTGCAGCACAAACGCACGCAGCGTCGCCCGTGCGGCCGTGTTCGAGGTGCCAGCGAAGCGAAGGCCCATGCTGAAGCAGGCGCCAGCGACGATGTTCGCGTAGGATTCACAGATGGAGCGCAGGTCCGCGTTCGGTGGCAGTTGGTCTTGCCAGTCCTCCTCTTCTGGGGCCTGCTGCAATGCCGCGACAAGCTGCCCATCACGTCGACACACTCGAGCATACGCCTGACGGAGCTGCTCTGGCACTTGGCGCTCCTCTATCCACGCCGCGGTCGGAGAAATGTCGTCCCATAAGACTAGGTTTCTGGCCAGCGTGCGCACGAGAAGAATGTCGGGCCGCACGTAGTTGAGCAGGATAAGCGTATCGGGCACCGCCAACTGACTCGCGACGCTCTTGTTCCCGCTCCACATATACATGAGTGCGAGCGCCAGCGCGCTGCCGGGAGCTGTCACGCCAATGTTGACGTGTTCAGTTTGTGACCCCACCCGGTCCGCGCTCCCGTACTTGATGTCGTGGCTTCCTGTTCGTGGCGTCGACGTGGATGACGATTGACCCGAGATGCCACCTGCTCCCGAGCTCTCTCCATCATCTGCGACGTTCCCGAACGATTTCCATCGGCGTCCGCGGTGTAAGCAGCTACCTGGAGCACTCGCGTCGCGCTGCTGATGACTGCCACCGACGATGTACTTGTGCAGCCGCTCCTCCAAGTTGAGGTCCGCTAGACCCGGGTCGCCGGTCGTCTCCCGGCCGCGCCCAAGCAGTATCAGGCCGAGCGCGAGGCCTGCAGCGAGCGAATAGCCCTCAAGCTGGTCGAATGAAGTCGTCGAGAGCCCCGAGTTGCTGCTGCTGTGGCTGCTCACAAACTGAGACGACGACGGCGAGCGCGCGATCTCGGCGAGCAGCAGCTCAGTCATCAGCCGATAGCCTGTTGCCTGATAAAGCACCCCAAGCCCGAGCAATGCCGCCGTCTGCGTCGACGCTGGGACGGAGAACTCACCAAACGGCGCTGGAAGAAGTGACGGGACGTGGAGGCACAGCATCTTCGATACGGAGCGCTCCAGAGTGAGCTCGAGACCCATTCCGCCTAGAGCTGGAGGCATCCGCCCGGTTGTCGCCTGTGCCATCCCTCTTGACGATAGGAAGGAGCTGTCGTCATCGTTAGGGCCTTCATGATCATCACCACCTCTCAGCCCGTCATCGTCTCCAGCATCCAGAGGATGGGGGATAGGCGAGGTAGCTTCTGCTGCTTTCGAGTCCGATTGAGAGCGCATCGACGAAGGCCCCTTGGTCTCACGCACTCGTTGCTGGCGACTGTACGCTGCCGTCGTCGCCATGCCGAGCAGAATCGCGACCGTGACGTACTCGTTCGAGAGCGACAGGTAGTTGTAGACATCTGCCATGGACAAACACTTCAAGTGGCCACGCAGTCCGATCCCCAGGAGTAGTCCAGCGTGCGCGGCGTATTCCTCTTCCAAGTTCTGCTTCTTCGCCTCTGCAGCTGGAAGATGTGGCCGGTTGTTGACTCGTGTAGCCTGGCGTTGGCTCGGTAGTGGGCTGCTCCCCGTCGATACCGTCGGGCGGTGGTACTTTATCCAATGCCGGTTGATCAGGCGCGAGAGGTCCGTGGCGGGCAGGCGCAGTCCAGTCGCACAGCCATTGTGGAATTGCGGCCAGTACGTCAGCTCTTTGGCATATCCGGACACGTCAAGCGATACAATCGCGTTGGTCGGTGGGGTTCGGCCGGCGAGCGGCAGCGGTGGGACGCGCAGCTGCCACGCTTGCGTCTGCACGAGGCTCACGTCAAAATTGCCCAGTGTGACCATGCCTCTAGCTACCGAGAGCGACATGGACCGCTTGCACAGCAGGAGCAGACGCGATTGCTGCTGCTGCACGTAGTCTTGATCGGATATGTCTGGGCCTTTTTCCAGCTTCAGGCAAATTGGGCGGCTCGATCGCAGCAGGCGAGCAACTTCTTTCATGCGTTGGTCGCGAGGAAACAACGAGTGGCTCGCAGCAATCACTTCATCCAGTCCATCAGGCGCATCGTGGTCACGATTCTCGTCTGCGCTTGCGGCAATGCCATTGGGGGTATCTCGGTGGCCGTGGTGGGATGAACTAGCCACGGTCTCGATAGACTCCCCTGCCGTCCTCCCTGCGACGCCAACAAGGTCGGGTCGGCCGATCAAAGCACAAGCCTCTGCCTCGATAAATGGCGGAGGGTTCTGCTTCACTGCTCGGATTGCATCCACAATGGGGTAGGCAACGCCAACGGGCAGGTCGTCCAGTGAGAGCGCTCCTTGGGCGAGCTCTCGCGACAGCAAAGTCATGGCTTTCGCCAGTCCGTGTGCAGGTATGTGTTGCCCGTCATCCGAATCGAGGTCGTCGAGGCCGTTGTTCGCCAGCGTCGGCGGGAAGAGGAGGTCGTAGACGCCACAGACTGCTCTGGTTCGCCGTAGAGGGCCGTCGCGTGCTGGGTCAATGGATATCGAGGGAAATGAAAAGTTGTCGCCATCTGCGCCGGTGACTCGTCCTTGAACCCACTCGAAAATATCTGGGACAGTCGCGTCGCGTGACAACCACGGACACAGCTCACTCCCTATGTCACTGCATGCCTGCAAACGCGTTCTTCGATCACCCAAGTGCCCACGTTGGCGTTGAATACAGCACTCTCCCCGATAGTACTCGACGTACTGCGGCAACCCCAGGCTGTCAGCCATTTGCCGTAGAGCACCGACTATCAGCAAACGCGAGGACGTTTGAGACAGTTTGAGGTCTTCGTGCAGCAGGTGCAACACTGCAAAAATGTTGGCAGCGTGCTCTTGAAAGTCGCGCAGAGGGGCATGAGACGGCGATGCCTTCTCGATGTGAGATCGACTCTGCAACGGCTGCACTACTGAGGGAACCTCCAGATTTCCCAACGCCATGCCATGCTCGTGCTGGTAGAACGCGTGGAACTCGCTTTGGCAGAGCAAATCGAAGGCTGACGCGCGGCGATCTGGCTCAGTTGACACTGGATGCCTGTCAGCGTCAGGAAATCTCTCTTGGGTCGTCAAAGCAGCCAGCTCGACAAGACACTCGACACACGCCTCCCACTCATATCCACTGAGGCTTGTGCAGTGATTTGGCTGGAGAGCCTTGACTTGAGCGCGATGGGCTACTTCGACCCTCAACTTGCCGTTCAGGAGCGGTGGCAGAATAAAGTCGATGATCTCCATCACAACGCTCGCCAGCGGTGACATGGCGAACCGCAACGGGTGCTCCCATCGCCACACGATTGTGTTCGCGACTCCATTGTTTGGCCGCGTCATCGCTGTCTCGAACGAATCACTGTTCTCGGAAGCGAGAAGTGACAATAGCTTGGTGTCTACAGGAGACTCGCTCCAGTCCCAGGCTAGCTCGATGCGACACAAGGCGTGATTGGACCGGTAGAGAACGAGCGCGCCGTCGCTTTGGTGAACGATGATGTCACGCGAGCCCACTTGGTCGTCAATTGTCTTGGTTGAACCCGGGCGCGTCAGCAGAGAGATCGGCACGGCATCGCTGCACAGCACAGTAGCTGGGGATGTCTGCTCGGCAAAGACCATCACCGGATGCCGAGTGCTCTTTGAAGCATCATCGCGAAGCGAAAGAGGCTGCATCATGAGACAGCCCTCCCGCTTGTCGACCATGCACAACAGCAGAGATCCGTCCGTATGCGACGCAAGGAACGACCGACGGAGTGGACTCGTCAGCACCTGGTTCGAGACCACCGCAGAATGTGCAGTGGCGCTTGTCAAGTTGCTAGCCAGGGTTGGCGACCGCCATACTTCGTGCGCTACCCACTCGGGCTCAATGATGATGCGGTGCTCCTGGAACTCCATCCGCTGCCGAAACGAAGTCCACGCGGGTCCATCCACAATCTCGACGCGGGGAACTGCATGGGCAGAGCGTTTTTGTAGGTTCGTCGAGAGCTTCTTGAGTTGGTACACGCAAAACCGCTGGTCGTCTTCATGGAACGCGACCAGGGCATCCAGCTCGCTGATCAGCGACACGACTGTAAGCGCGGGGTCTGTCAGGAACGCTTGAAGACCTCCGAGCGTGCTGCCGCGTACGGCATCCCTTTCAGGTCGCGTGGCACTCGTGTACGGTTCTCCGAGAGCGATCGGCTTGACCTCGTCCAAAGGGTGCGAGAGCGTGAAGAAGCGAGGGCGGGCGAACAACGGCGTCTCGAACACAGACGCTGCATCTCCCAGCTTCCCGCCTTGCCCCGTCGACGAGGGATTTGTTGCAGAGGCGGGCACGTAGCGATGGTCGCTGTAGCTGCTGCTGTTCCCGGTCGTCCCGCCGTTGCCCTGAGCGGGTCGCTTGGCCGGTGTAGACAGCAGCACCGGCACGGAGCTACGCTGTAGGAGCAGCCCCGTCCCACTCTCGCTCGCATCTGACATGGGGAAGACGCGGCTGGCCTGGAATGGCAGCGCCACCTCGTACACGTCTCCCGTCGGCGCGTAGATGTTGACGCAGTCGGAGCGGACGAGCACGCACACGTGCTGCGCGCCTCCCGCTGTCCTGGCATCATCACCTGCCTTATCCGCCGATAACCTGTCGCTTCTGCTGCTGCGCCGCGGGAAGTCGGCGCTCACAGCGTCGATGACGCGCTCGGGAAACACAAAGCGGCGCTCCACGACGTTCGTCCCGCGGTGCACGAGCGCGACCGAGTTGCCGCTCAGGCGCAGCACGTACGGCGACCCACCGCCCGAAATCTCCCTCGCTCTAGTGCCACCCGCTTCTTCTACTAGAACAGGCCGCGAGCCTGTGCACAGCGCGCGAAGTGCCGGCAGCGCCTCGGATGCGCTTGCCATTTCCGCCGGTTGATGTGGTTTGTCAGGCGGCAACAGGATCGAGATTTTGTTTTGGGTTGTAAAGTTTCCCCCTTTTGAAGTGTGAATTGCCTATATTTTTGGTTTGGGCTTCTAGTTAAACCTGTTTTGGGCTGCTTTTGACATCAGGCATTTTGGCTGGCGGCAAGCAAGCAGCGCCATGTTCGCGCAGCTCAAGCGCGAGAGCCTGCGCAAGCTGCGCATGGCCGAAGACAAGAGCCCCAAGGGCAGCATCGACGCGCCCATCGCGGACATGATCCGCGCCATCAACGACCACCCGAACTACGTACGCCCCCGCGCCAAGCAACAAGCGCATGACGACTACTGAACCTCGAAGACTGACGGTTGTGCCTCGTGGGCGCATTCCATACGGCAGGTGACGAGCAGCTCGTGCTCGGGGCGCATTGCCGTCTTCTGTGGCGAGCCGGCAGTGGCTACTGCTGCTAGTACTGACGGCGCCGTTGCGTCTACGGTCGACGCAGCGCCCAGCGGCTCGGCCCTGATCACCAAGGGCGGCAAGTGGCTGCTCGCCGAGCACGCGACCATCACGTTCGCGCAGCTCAAGGCGGCGCTGCAGACGGTCGAGGCGGAGGCGCAGTCTAGCAGCAACATGGTGCGTGCGTGGTCAGAGCACTACGCGTGTGGTATGCTTGCTGTGCCCACTCTCTCACTCATGACGCCATGGTCACGAGCAGCTCATCTTCAAGCACGAGCCGTTCATCATGCACGTGGTGTGCCGCGACCTGGACGCTGCCAAGGAGCTGCTGCAGTGGGGGATCGCCAGCGGCTTCCGCGAGTCGGGCGTCGTGCTCGGCAACAAGAAGGTCATGTGCGCCATCCGCACGACCGCCAACGCACTCGAGATCCCACTCGGCCGCCTGCCGGCCGAGCAGCCACTGCTGGTGACGGACACGTACCTGCAGTGGATCGTGGACATTGCCAACGAGAAGTTCCGAGCCAACCAGCGCAAGACGGACGCTCTCTTCGCCGCGTTCCGGACAAAGTTCGCCCCCGCAGCATCGGTAGCGGCAGATGTCCCAACCCAAGTCAAGTTCGATGCCTGTGAGGTGCTCAAGACGGAGGCAGCGGACATCAAGATCGTGGGCCACTCGTCCGTCCTCTACAACAACAGCATCATCGTGTTTGGCGGCCAGGGAGCCACTGCGACGGGCACAACGACGCGCGTGGCGGACGTGACGATCCTCACACCGAGTGACGATGGCGCTCGACTGGAGCGCTCGTACCACTCCGTCGGCACCGCGAGCCCCTCGTCTCCATCTGCCCGAATGTACCATTCAGCTGTGCTGGTTAATGGGCGGATGGTCGTGTTTGGAGGACGAGCTGGGCCGACGCGGCCACTGAACGACGTGTTCGCGTTCGATCCCGAGACGAAGCGGTGGGAAGAGCTTGTGCCGGAGAGCGACTGCGCTCCGTGTCCGCGATGGAAGCACTCGACCAATGTTGGTACGTTCAGTAGATCGAGGACTTCGAAGCACTCATAGTAGAAGTCTGATTGTTGAGCTAACTACATTATTTGTACACGCAGTCGGATCAACGATGTACGTGCACGGCGGCCGTACACAGGACAGCGTGCTGAACGATCTGTACGCCCTCGACTTCAGCCAGTCACCATTGCGCTGGCGTCACATCGGTACGTCCAACGGATTAGTTTGCGAGTTGGTTGAGCTTCCTGCCGTTTGGTTACCGTCTGACATTCCCCTGTCGCTTCTATTTACTTGCAGAGAGCTCTTTGGATAACGCGGCTCCCACTGCCTTTGACCACGTCGGCGCAGTCGTCAAGGGCTCAGAACTCGTCTTCTTCGGTGGTCTATCGACGCTTGAGGGCGAACATGACTCAGCAATCCAACCGGCGACGCCGTCGTTTGCGGTCTTTGACACGGTGACGGAGACGTGGCGGACAGAGGAGACGAGTGGGACGAGCGATGCAGCCCCGCCGCATCCGCTGGTCGGAGCCGCCGCTTGCGCCGTCAGCGACGACCTGGTCGTCGTTGTTGGCGGGGCGACGTCGGCTCCTTCCTTGGACGGCTCGACCAGCGCTCGGTCGACTCTGCAGGTCTACGCTTTGAACACGACCTCGCGGCAGTGGACGCGCGTGGGAGAGCTTGCGGGTGATTCTCCCGACACCGACGCTGCGGCTTCATGCGTGGGGCATTCGTGCGAGTGGATGCCGTCCCTCGGCGCCCTCTTCGTTCTCGGTGGCGGCTTTCAGTGCTTCGGGTTTGGCCAAGTGTACTCGCCAGTGCTTCGTTGCCACTTGACGCTGTCAGTGGCTCCAATACTCGAGAGGTCAGCAAAGACGGCGAGCTCGACGGCCAGCAAGACTCTTCGGACATCGACAGGTCGATCTCATGCTCTTCCGGAGCAATCCGTCGCTCCGCTTGGTATAATCGCCGAGAAGCGACAGGTGAAGACGATCAAGACGCTACTGGAACGCACCAAGCTATACGACAAGAGCCGCCGCGTGCACGTCATGACCGGTCTGTCCACCGTCACCGGTACGGCCGCCAGCTCCTCGCCTTCGACCGGGTTCTTCCTGGTCCCGGTGCTCCCTGGTATCCAGGATGTGATTGCCTCCGCCGACAATGCCGAGCTCCGAGCGCTGACCGTTGTCGCCGACGACGACGCGTACGCCAACAAATTTGGCAAGCACAGCGGGCTGAACCGCAACGAGGTCATCTCGAGCGTCATCGCGGCGTTCGCGAAGCAGCACGCGCTGCCCGAGGCGCTGCAACGAGCCATCCCGGACCGCTTCGAGTTCGTGGGCGACGTGCTCCTGGTGCCGCGCGACTCGTTCGCCGAGCCGCAGTGGGCGCCGTTCGCGCCGCTCATGTGGGCGCAGGTGTGCGCGTCCACGACCCCGGCGTTCTCGCGCGTCGCGCGCAAGGCGTTCATCGACCCGGGCGAGAAGCGGCAGAGCCACGTCGAGCTGCTGTACGCCAACCCGCAGCTGCTGGCGGCGTCTCCTTCGACACGCACGCGCGAGCGCGCCGGCTGGGTCGAGGTGCGCGAGAGCGGCATCGTCTACGGCTGGGACCTCACGCGCGTCATGTTCTCGTCGGGCAACGTGACGGAGAAGGCGCGCATGGGCCGCATCGGCTGCCGCGGAGAGGTCATCGTCGACCTCTTCTGCGGCATCGGCTACTACGTGCTGCCCTTCCTCGTGCACGGCGGCGCCGCGCTCGTGCACGCGTGCGAGTGGAACCCGGACTCGGTCGACGCGCTGCGCTTCAACCTGTCGCGCAACGGCGTCGCCGACAGGTGCCGCGTGCACGAGGGCGACAACCAGCGCTCGGCGCCGGCCATCGGGCCCGTGGCCGACCGCGTGAACCTCGGGCTGCTGCCCACGAGCGAGAAGGCCTGGCCGCTCGCCGTGCAGGTGCTCAAGCCCTCCGGCGGGTGGATGCACGTGCACGACAACGTGGCCGTCGAGCAGCGCGAGCAGTGGGAGCAGCACGTCGTGGACTCGATCGCGGCGCTGGCGGCGGCGCTCGGCCGCCGCTGGAAGGTCTCGTGCCCGCACGTCGAGCGCGTCAAGTCGTACGCGCCCAAGGTCTGGCACCTCGTGGCGGACGTGCGCTGCGAAGAGATGGCGGGCCACGAAGGAGGAGACCAGTCGGCGAGCTGAGGCGTAGATGCATGGGTACACTCGTGTTGCGCATGAAGACTTCAACTTCAACTTGACTTGGTTGAAGTTGGCGCTTTTCGATGCCGGAGCTACAGTATGATACCTTATCTATGCAGGGGCCTTGCTTGTTTGCGCCTCCATCATCAGCAACCGCCTCTTGGACTAAGATCGTGTTGACCGTTTCCGTTGCCACAGAAAGTCCTTCAAATCCTCCTTTGCAAGTCATAAATCAGGTTTAAAAATGAAAAGCCGGACTGTAGAAGGAGCGACGGCGTCGGTTCGTGAATGGCAATACGTACGCCAATCAATGCGCCAAGGCTCTTGCCGCCCTCCTCTGACCTTCCGCCGCCCTTCTCTTCGGCTTCTCCGACCGCCTCCCTCCTGCTCGTCTTGGCCCAAAATTTTGACGCCTCTTGTTGGCTCACGTTCAGTGTCCAGTAATACTGTGTAGAGCGATCGGCTGCCAGGCCAGGCGACAACCAAGCAACGCGAGCATACACAAGTGACATGTCGACCGATGCACGACCGGACGGACGGACCCATGCATGCCGTCGCCCTGAGAGCAGAAGAAGAGGCGCCGGATTGCTTGTTGCGTCTTGGGCCATTCGATCGTCGTCTGCTCGCGTTTTACAGACGCGGTGGAGCAATAATGTGTAGACCCGCAAACTGCAAACACTCTTATACAGTTTCCTTGTTTCACCAATACGTTTTAAAGTCTAGGCACAAAATGCTCAAGGTTCGCAATCGTAATTCCCTACAATAATTTATGAATCCCACCCATTGCAGTTTGGGAGGTCTGACTGAAATAATCGTAACCCATTACTCGCAAATAACTGTTTAAAAAAACGCTTTTACAAAAGGTTTTAGCGGCCCTAGCCCTATGTATCACCTCCAGCAAAAGAACGTCATAACTTACAAGGTGGCGCGCTTTTTACCGTAAGGCCGGCCACACTGCAGAACTCTATCGACCAGCTCCCGCCCCAAGCAAGCGCTTGGCCCCCCGCCAGGCGAGTGCGTGCGTGCGTGCGCGCGATACTCGACCACTCGCCCGCCCGCGTTCCATTTCCAAGGGGGCGCCAGTAGATCTCCGTCCATCCGTCCGTCCGTCCGTCCGTCCCGTCCGGTCCCGCCGGCCCCCGCCCGCAAACCGCGCGTCCGCACCCGCCTCACCTCCCACCCGCAGGGTCCCCAACCCTCCAGCTGGTCCGCATGCCCGCGGCCGAGGAGTACGTGCGGACGCGACCGCGCTTCGCGGGCTCGCAGGGGTCCTCGTCCTCGTCCGCACGGCCGCCCGTGCCCACGCCCTCGTCCGCCGCCAACTACAACAACAGCGGCGGGGCGTCCCGCGCGTCCAACATTTCGTCCGCGTTCCAGCACCAGATCCGCGGGAGCGGCTACAACGCGGCCACGGTGGCGTCCGCGTCCCCCGCGGCCGGTCCGCCCCCCCGTGGGAGCGGCTACGGGGCCCGCAACTCGCTCCAGCCGCCCGCGGCCCAGAAGCAGCACGGGATGCTGCCGGCGGCGCTGCGGCACTCGCTCACGCACGTGCAGGCCGCGATGGACCCGTCCCCGACGCGCTCGTCCTCGAGCTCGAGCTCTTCCCCCGAGTCCCCCTTCCACCACCGCAGCCTGCACCACCACGCGCCCATCTCGGGCTCGGGCTACTTCCCAGCGGACGGCGGCCGCGCGTCCGGGATGGCCGATCCCCATGCGCGTGGTGGAGGAGGAGGAGGAGGAGGAGGGGCCCCCTTGGCCGCGGACGACGAGATCGTCCGCGTCGAGATCCCGCGCTGGAAGTCGCGGCTGCCGACGGACCGCGCGGCCAGGGACGCCATGGCTGCGGCCGCGCACTTTAGCGCGGCGCACTCGCCCGGCCCGCTGTCCTCGTCCGGCCCGCGCAGCTCCTGGGGCGCCAAGACGCCCAAGAGCGCCAAAAAGGACAAGAAGAAGGACAAGCGGGGTCGCAAGGCGTCCCCGGACGCGGTCTCGGCCACGACGCCGGGCCACAGCGGCTCGCTCGGCGCGCTCTCGGCCCTGGGCAGCACGTCCGGCCGCGCCGGCGGGCAGAAGCGCTTCACGGCCTTCCAGGTGTACGTGCACTACGCGTCGGGCGCCGTGCGGCTGGCCGAGAAGCGCTACAGTCACTTCCGCGAGCTGCACCAGGTGCTGCGCGCCAAGTACGCGACCGTGGGTAAGCTCTACTTCCCGCCGAAAAAGTTCTTTAGCTCGCTCTCGCTCCACGTCATTGAGCAGCGCCGGGAAGGCATCGAGAGCTACATGAACGCCGTGCTGTCGCTGCGTCCGCGGCCCGCCGAGGTCGTGCAGTTCCTCTCGGGCGGCCTCAGCTTGCTCGAGGACGAGGACGCCGACCTGTTTGTGGACGTGGCCGCGGCCGCCGCCGCGCTCGGGACGGCCACAAGCGCCGACGTGCGGCTCTCGGCCTCGGCCTCGTCCTCCACGCCCGCCCCGACGCCGGACGTGCGGCTCTCGGGTTCGGGAGCGCCTGCGGACGGGCCGCTGCCGCGCCACAGTGACGCGTGGACGCGCGAATCCTCCGGCCGGAGCAGCCGCGAGTCGCTGTCGACCCGTCCGCCGGTCGAGCCGCCGCGGCTGGTGCAGATGCAGGACTTTGAGGTGCTCAAGATGCTCGGCAAGGGCTCGTTCGGCAAGGTCTACATGGTGCGACAGCGCGCGTCAGCCTCGTCCTCGACCAGTGGCCGGCGGAGCATGGACGCAGGGGCCGGGGAGAGCGACATTTTGGCCATGAAGGTGCTGCGCAAGTCGGAGCTCGTGAAGCGCAACCAGGTGCACCACACCATGATGGAGCGGCGCATCATGAGCGCGACGCGGCACCCGTTCATCGTGGGTCTGCGCTACGCGTTCCAGACGCCGAGCAAGCTTGTGATGGTCTCGGACTACTGCTGCGGCGGCGAGATCTTCTTCCACCTCAAGAAGTTCCGCTCCTTCTCGGAGGCCATGGTGCGCTTCTACGCGGCCGAGCTCGTCTGCGCCATCGCGCACCTGCACGAGCAGGACATTGTCTACCGGGACCTCAAGCCCGAGAACATTTTGCTCGACGAGCAGGGCCACGTGCGCATCACGGACTTTGGGCTGTCCAAGACCGAGTGCTCGGACTTTGCGGGCGCGCGCACGTTCTGCGGCACGCCCGAGTACCTCGCGCCGGAGATGCTCATCAGCCGCAAGAAGAAGACCGAGTACGGCAAGGCCGTCGACTGGTGGAGCCTCGGGACGCTCATGTACGAGATGCTCACGGGCTGGCCGCCCTTCTTCGACCGCAACATTGAGCAAATGTGCACCAAGATCATGAAGGCGCCGCTCAAGTTCCCGGCGCACTTTGGGCTCTCGCCGGACGTGAAGAGCCTCATCTCGGGCCTGCTCGACCGCGACCCCGCATACCGCCTTGGCTGCCGGCCGGGCGCCGGCGTCGACGACATTAAGCGCCACGCCTTCTTCGCCGGGCTCGACTGGCGCGCGCTCGAGCGCCGCCGCGTCAAGCCGCCCTTCAAGCCGCGCGTGCGCGGACCCACCGACATCCAGAACTTTGACCGCGAGTTTACGCGCGAGACGCCCGACCACAGCTTCCTCCAGGTGGGGTGGGGTGTTCCTTGTCTCCCTCTCCGACGCTCCCATGGACCTCGCGACTGTGACTGACGGACGGACGGACGGACGTCTACGTATGTGTTTGTGTGGCTTTGACTTTTATGGGAGAGCAGCAGGACCGCCGGCTCGCCGTGTCGCCCAAGAACGAGTTCCGCGGCTTCTCGTACACGCGCCCGGCGGGCATGTCGTCGTCCTCGTCCTCGTCCTCTGTGTCGTCGCTGGCTGGGGGCGTCCCGCCACAGACGACGCACAGCAGCTACTCGCGGCCCGGGTACGGCCCTGGCTCGCGGCGCGCGCCTCGCTCGCCCCCGTCCTAACGCACGCTCTGGTCTTGTCTCCAGCGCCGCGCGCACGTCATGGGCGCCCGACCTGCGCCTTGAGGACGGCGACGAGGCGGCGCGCGACGACTTTGGCGACTACGGCAGCGACTTTCGCTTCTCGAGCGAGTCCAAGAAGGAGATCGAGAGCGGCTGCATCTGAGCCGGTTGGTCGGTCGGTCGGTCGGTCGATCGGTCGGTCGGCACGATGTGGGGCCACTTGGCCTCTCACCCACTCACTCACTCAGTGGAAGCTGCGGCGGCGTGTCCTTGTTCTCCTCCTTCCTCCTTCCTCCCTCCTCCCTCCTCTGGATCGACCGTGTACAACTTGCTGCGTGTCTAGAGATGAAAAAAAGCCAAATAAATATACAAATGGGCCTCCAGCGCCGTGCATCCATGTCCGCGGCCACCCGGGACGCGCGCCAGGCGACTGTCAGGGCTGGATAGGAGCGTCCTGGCGTCTAAAGGGACGGATCGAGAGAGCAGTCTGTTGTCACCGGCCAAAGAGCGGCGGCCGCGGCCGCTGGAAGAAGACGGGCAGCATCTCGCGCATGACGTGCGACGCCTTGTGCTCCTGGCAGTCGTACACGCGCTGCCACTTGCCGTCCACGTTGGCGTAGCGGTGCCGCACGTCGTCCCGGTGCTCTGCGTCATCCAAAAACCGTCAGTCATGAGTCAATCAATAGCGATAGCAGCTCATCTACCAACCAACCAACCAACACACGAGGACGCACCGAAGCAGTCGGCGCACAGGTCGTAGTCGCTGCACTCGGCGCAGTTGAAGCGCGCGCCGCGGAAGTCCGTCTCGCCGCACGAGTCGCAGATGAAGCCCAAATGCCGCCCGTCCATAATGAACCGCAGCGTCGCGCGCGCGTCTTCGCGACACTTGCGGAACGCGCTGCGCACGCGGAACTTTGGAATGTCGAGCTTCTCGGCCAGCTCCTCGACGTCCGCGAGCGTCGGCGGCGGCCTCAGGCTCGCCGAGTCGCCCACGAGCGCGTCCGCGAGCGCATAGTGCGCGTGCAGCAGCGCGTGGACGGCCGCGACGCTCTCGTCCGCGGCCGCGCGCGCGACGAAGACGACCACGTCGGCGGGGTGCAGCGTCGTCCCAAGGCTGCCGCTCGTCGCTGCTGCCGCCGCGCCGATCGACTCGTGGCTGATCGGCACGGGCGGCGACAGCACCAGCGGCGCGATCTCCTCCTTGAACATGACGAGGTCGGTCGGCGCGCACGCGAGCCGTTGCGCCGCCGCCTCGTACAGCATCGCGGGCGACAGCGCGCTGGGCGACGGGAAGAAGACGCGGCCGAGGTACTCGAGCTGCCGGGTGCGCGGGTCCAGGACCTTGACGAACACAAAGCCGCCCGAGCGCGCAGGCTCACCGCTGTCTGGCGCGGTCGCCTTGGCGCTAGGCGCGGCCGTCGCCTCGACGCTGGGACTAGAGGCGAGGCGCTCGTGGACGTCGGCGGCCGTGGCGTTCAAGGGCGCGTCGTCTCGGCGCTCGTCCTCGACGTAGATCTGGCAGAACGAGTAGGCGTCAATGTCGACGCCGTCGCTGAGCAGGTGGCCGAACATGGGCGCGTGCCGGTCGACGCCGGCGGCCGTGAGCAGCTTGCGCGGCCGCAGCGCCTGGCCCGACACGACGGGCTGGTTGAAGCACCACACGCGCACGCACGCCGGGTCCACGTTGTAGAGCTCCTGCAGGCGCGCGAGCAGGTCGTGCAGCGACGCGCAGAAGGGCAGCACGAGCGCCTCGACGCGCGCCAGGTCGGCGAGCCCCAGGCCGTGGTGCGCCTTGAGGTCGCGCTCGCGCACGACGCGGAACGTGACGCTCATGAGCCGCACGCTGGCCGACACGGTGAGCTGGCCGCGCGGGCCGAGGAAACCGCGCTCGGGGTCCTTGAGCGCCGAGAGCGCGCCGAGCGCGTGGACGCCCCAGTTGTTCAGGTGCCGGTCGAACTTGTTGTCGACGAGGCACGAGTGCCACTCGATGCGGTCCCGGGGCGACTTGTGGTTGGCCACGGCGAGCGAAAAGACGGCGCACGTGAGCCAGTCGGGCGGCCGCTGGTCCAGGTCCGTGAGCACGAGGTAGACGCTGAGCACCGAGCCGGTGTACTGCGGCTCGTTCGGGTTGCCGTTCGGGAAGACCCAGAGGCAGAAGCGGTGGCTGCCGATCGCAAACGTGTCCGACACGACCTTCTCCACGGCCAGCATCTCGTCCGCGTCGAACTGAGGGATAGACACCGACACGTCGGCGCGCTGCTCGCGGCTGTGCTGCTCCGTGAAGCACGCGCGCCAGCTGCCGCCGTACAGACGGATGATCTGCGTGCGCATGCCACCACGTGGTCAGTCGCCATGCAATTGCAGTCACACTCTCACACAGGAGAAAGAGAGAGAGACCATGCGGAGCGACGTACGTCGTAGTCGGGCGCGCCAGGGAGCTGCGGCAGCACGGGCGAGCGCAGCGTGGGCCACGCCAGAAGGCACAGGCGGCGCCACACGTCGCGGTCGTACGTGAGCGCCCGCAGCGCGCGGCATGCGGCGGCGCAGCGAAGCAGCGAGACGCCGTCAAGGTGCGACAGCGCGACGGCCAGGATCTCGGCGGGCAGCGCGCGCACGAGCGACACGGGCTCGTCGTCCTCTTCCTCCTCCGGCTGCGGCTGCTCGCCACACTCGGCGCCTTCGTGCATGAGCACGTCCGCGTCCAGCAGCCGCGCCTTGCCATCCAGCTCGCCGCCGCCGCCCAGCGGGCTCTCGAGCGCGTCGCAGTCGCAGTCCATGCTCTCCGTGTCCGTGTCGCCCGCGTCCAGCCGCAGGAAGCTCGCGCGCAGCTTGGCCAGCAGCGACGGCCGCGCGAACGGCCCCGTCTCGGCCGTCGGCGGCGGCGTCCGCGCGTGGCTGGCGGCATCCGCGGCCGGCGACATCCGCGCGCGCGTCGCGTGCCACACGCGCCGGAGCGCAGGCGGCGACGGCGCTCGGTCCTCCGCGTTGGTCATGGGCAGGGAGTGCCGGCGGGGGCCCGCGATCGGACTGTTGAGTATGCGAGAAGACGCCAAATAAGACGCGCTTGTTCGAGGAGGTCGGCTGAGGTTGAGCCGCCGACCGATCTAAGGATTATATACTGGCACTCAGTATTGCACATGATTCGGCGGAAGAAAGAAAGAAGAATCACACGCAAAAAAATCGAAAGATCGCGTTTGTCGAACCCTGCATTATAAAATAAAACGGACAGCATTATAAAATAAAAAGGGCAATACGGAACTTGAAGAACGTGCAATACATTTTCCGTGCTGCACTGCAGCAGATTACAGTACTGTTCTCGCAAGAAGTAAACGACCAGACAGGTACCCTTCTTTCGGCACACTTTGAAGTGACTCTTGGAGCCCATTCGCATCCAGCAGCATCAAGTTGGATACCAACCTTTGCCGTCCTTTCTCGTATGGCGTGGCGCGGTAACAACCGCGTCGGAGATGGCGGCGCGCGGCCGTCGAGCGCCTCGCCTGCGCCACGCGCCAAGCCGACGGTGGAGGTCATCGCGCAGGTGCGAGGCGCTGAGCGCCCTCTCTCGTCCGAGGGCTCTCTCGGCGTCTAATTCGCGGTGGTTGTTGTGCGACCGCGCCAGATCGAGCGCAACCGCGAGAACCGGCGGCGCGCGATGGCGGCGGCCAAGAAGGAGCGCGAGCGCGAGAACCAGCGCAACGAGAAGCGCGGCGCGCCAGGTGACGTGGACTTCCAGCGCATGATCCGCGTGTTCCGCGATCAGAACCGCGACAAGAGGCAGCCGCACACGTCTGGCGCAGAGACCAAGATCACCATCTGCGTGCGCAAGCGGCCCGTGAACGCCAAGGAGGTCAAGAAGCGCGACTACGACGCCGTCACGTGCCTCAACCCGATGGCGATCGTGCATGACTGCAAGCTCAAGGTCGACGGCATCACCAAGTACCTCGACAGCAACGCCTTCAACTTTGACCATGTGCGTTGGTTGGTTGGTAGCGTCCTTGGTGTGGATGAGAACACGGCTTTCATGAGCTGATATGCACTGTGCGGTTGCTGTGGTGAACTGCCGCCAGACGTTCGACGAGGCGGCGAGCAACGAGTCCATCTACCAGTTCACGGCCCAGCCGCTCGTCAACTTTGTCTTCCTGGACGGCGGGCATGCCACCGTGTTTGCGTACGTGCTGCTGAGTGCCCTGGACCAGTTCGAGTGGCCCCAATTGGGTACGTGGTGACATCTATAACGTAATGTTTGGAAGCAGGTACGGGCAAACGGGCAGTGGCAAGACGTTCACGATGCAAAGCATCCAGAACCAGATCGCAGCGGATGTATTCGCCATGGTCGATGAATTCGCAAAGCGGTGAGAGAAAGCGGGGTTAAACGACGAATGCTTCGCATATCGGAACTGACACGCACTTGACGTGGCAGAGCCAAGCCTCTGGATGTCTGTGTGAGCTTTTTCGAGATCTATGGGGGCCGCTGCCAAGACCTGCTGCACAAGCAGCAGCTCACCATTCGCGAAGATGGAAGCGGAGAGGTGCAGATCGTCGACTTGCAGGAGGTGCAACCTGCCACAACGGATGAGCTACTTCAAGTCATCCAAAAGGGCAACAGTCTGCGAACGACGCATGCGACCGAGATGAACGACGTATCGTCGCGCTCGCATTGCATCTGCCAAATTGCGATCCGTGACCGCGGAACGGGCAAGCTTCATGGCAAGCTCTCACTGATCGATCTCGCCGGGAGTGAGCGGGGACAAGACACCCAGAATCACAATCGCCAGCGCCGAATGGAATCAGCGGAGATCAACCGCAGCTTGTTGGCGCTAAAGGAGTGCTTCCGGTGAGTTGGTCAAGCTGAGGCAACGTGATGTGAGGTTGATTTGGTTCTGACTGGTCTGACCGATTCAACTGTGTGGTACTTCCCAGTGCGATCGATAGCGGTGGTCGTAATGTTCACATCCCGTTCCGAGCGAGCAAGTTGACGCAGGTGCTCAAAGACTCGTTCGTGAACGCGAAAGCACGGTATGCAAGGAAGTCGCTCGTCTTCAATCCGCATGACCAGTCTGATTTACTCACCCGCAATGGCGCTGTGATGTTCAGCACGGTGATGATTGCGACGGTATCTCCTTGCGCCTCGTCCTCGGACCACACGCTCAACACTCTCCGATACGCGGATCGCGTTAAAGAGAAGCACGTATCTGCCGATGCGTTTGGCGATGGCAGCGCGGATGCGACGTTGCCTGTTGATGTCGACGACATTCAACTCGACGCAGGTAAGCACTGACCGCCGCCAAGCATCATCTCCATATTACAACGCTTAGATCTTGGTGTGTGTTGCCCTTCACAGACCTCGATGATGGCGCGAATTTGCCAGATGGCTACGACGAATCGCTCAATGATGTCGATGGTGACGAGAACGGAGACGATGAACCGCTTGACGAGCAAGACGAACCTGGAGATGAGTCCGTGGACGACCGTTATGAGCGCGGCAATCTGCACAAATCGGACGAAAGTTTACCTCCGTCACGCCCATCTCTCACTCAATCGACGTCGGCGTCAAGCGAGGACGTCAAGATCCTCCACGTCAGCTTGCGCCGCGACTCTCGTACGTTCGAATCGTTTTTTTTTTTCAAGAACTGCCACGGTCTGTCTGACGATCATATCGCTTTCACTCAGACACAAAAGGCGCGCATGGTCAGGAAAACGCTTACGACCACGAGACACTCCACGGCGTGGTAAGCTTGGATCTTTGCTGCTTCTCCGCTCTCGATACAAGTCTAGAGCGTCTAACCATGCCGTGGCGGGGTCGCCAGGTCCAAACGCTATACGAAGAGCAGGAGAGCTTGCTCAACTCGCACATGAACGCGATTCAGGTCAATACGGGTGCAGCCACCTCCATGATACGGCAAATCGCTAACGCCTAGACCTCGCACTTACTCCTCTCAACAGGAAAACGCGGAGCTGCTTACCGAAGAAGGTGCCCTGCTCGCGGAGATTCAACGAGATGCCGCAGTCGACTACGATATGGACAGCTACGCTGCTCGACTGGACCAGGTTCGATGCTCGCAGTCTAGATTAACCATCGGATGCTCCTCCTCTGATCTTGGTCAACGTGCCTTCAATGCACAGATCCTCGAGCAAAAGGAGCGCACCATCAGCTCGCTGCGCCAGCAGCTTCTCCAGTTCCGCCAGCGCTGCCAGCAGGAGGAGAACGCGTCCAAGAAGATTGGCAACGTCCCGACATACCACTAGCTCGAGGACGAGGATGTGCGCTTTACTTGCGCGCGCTTGTTCAGTTTGCATCCCGTTTCGAGTGACAACGCGGCCACTGCGAGTTGATTTGGTGGTGGTGTTGAAGTTGCTGGTGGACATGCTTCGTCGTCACTTCATATCGCTACTTCAATGATCAATCCAAATAGTGCGCTGACTTGCACGTCGAAATTGCTTGTCGACGAGCGCGGTTCTCGAACAATGCAGTGCACCTAGCATTATCCGATATCCTTCTGGTTAGCATGCTGCGTCGCTGCGGTCTCCGCCAGCGCGCGGTGCGCTCCGCGCTCGCGTCAGCCGCCGGCTTCCGTGCCCTGTGCGTCTGTCAGCTGCTTCAGCGTCCCGCCAGCGCTCCGGCATCAGCGCGTATTGGCTCTCAACGAGGCTTCGTTGCAGCGACTGATGGCACGTTCGACGCCAGAACGACGCCGTCACTGGGCGCGATGGCGCTCTGCGGGGCGGCCGTCGTCGCTGGCGCCACGGGGATATCGGCTTGGGACGCGGCGCACACGGAAGAAGCGCCCACGCCCAGCGAAAAGGTCAGTTCCGGCCGACTCGGTCGAGTCTGCTCAGGAATGAGCAAGCCACTGACCGTGTGAACCTCCGCAGCGGTTTGACTACGCCGAGGCCGTGGACACGATCCGCGCGCAGGTGTCGGAGTTCCGCTCGACGCTCAAGAGCTCGGAGATGCGCATCCCCAAGGGCTTCCCCATCAAGAAGATCGGCATCTCGCGTGTCCACGCGCCCAACGGCGTGTCAACGATCCGCATCGAGTTCGCGTGCCCGTCGTTCGCCGACCAGGAGGCCATCTTGGGGCGCTTCCTGCTTCACTTGCAGCCGCGCGGCGCTGCGGGGGCGCGACAGTCGGTCGAGGTGATGCCTGTGCCGCTGCTCGATGCGCCGGATATGGCGGGCAAGAAGCCCACTGTCGACGCGTACGAGCAGCCGGCGGTGCACTATCTGTACGCGAACGGCAATGGGTCGTTTCAGTTTGTGCGCGACGCGAACGCGATGGGTCCCAAGGGCGGCGCCAAGTTCATCTTCTACAAGGACGAGTTCTTGACGCAGCGAGAGATCGACGCCGTCGTCGGCGCCTACAAGGAAATGTACTCGTACCCGAATGTGAACGCGTTCTTTCGCCAGGAGATGGAGCAGTCACGCCGTCGGAGCTTCTCGGCGGGACGATCCGGCGCCACGGCAGGCCCCAACGCTGCTACAGCGTCCGGTGACAGCAAGGTTCGTTCATGCTGCCACGTGGTGAATGTGTGAGTTGATGCTGATGGCGGTGCGTATCTGGTAGGACGAAGCGATCCAGCAGCTTCAGTCGCTTGGGATCGAAGTGTTCGAGCCGTCCGCGGACGAGAACGGCCTCAACTGGGACAGTCTGGTACCTGCTGCTCGATTTACCTGCACCAAGAAGGACGAGTTGCGATGATGCTAATGTTATGGTGTAATGCGCACAGGCTGGATATGACGGCGTCAAGCTGGAGATCGAGGACACGGTCGTGCTGGCACTGCAGAACCCGGAGCTGTACGAGCGCATCGCGCAGAAGACGCGCTGTCGATACGAGAGCAACCGCCCGCGCGCCGTGCTTTTCGAGGGCCCACCGGGCACAGGCAAGACGCTCAGCGCGCGCATCATTGCCCAGCAGGCGGGAATCCCGATGATCCACATTCCTATCGAGAGCGTCGTGTCCAAGTGGTACGGCGACAGCGAGAAGAAGATGTCTTCGATCTTTGACGCCTGCGAGAAGCTTGATGGGGCCATCATTTTCATCGATGAGGTCAGAAAGTGCCAAGTGATTGATGATTTGCGAGAGCAGTGACTTGAACTTACCGTTCCTTGGTGTTAATCACTGCGTAGATTGACGCGCTTGCTGGGGATCGCTCGGGTGGCACGATGCACGAGGCCTCTCGTCGGATCTTGTCGGTGCTCCTGCAGAAAGTGGAGGGGTTTGCGTCAGCCAAGAAGACCACAGTGGTCTGCGCCACGAACCGGTGCGTCCCACGGAGTTCATCCCTACTTCTTCGCGTATAGCCTTGGTGTGTTGCTAACACCGCGAGGTGGTTGACTGGTTGTACTCACTTGGTATCATCATAGCAAGCAAGATCTGGACGCTGCCCTTATCAGCCGCTTCGACCTGTGCATCCGCTACGAGCTGCCCGACGAGCCCACGCGCCACGCCGTGTTTGCACGGTCAGCCGTCAATTCGCATTGCCGCATGACCTCCGTTTCATTGTCGATGCTGATCTTGTGGCTTGTTGTTTGCTTCGATGCTGTAGGTACGCCAAACAATTGAAGCCGGACGAGCTTGCACAATTGGCCCTCGTATCGCCGCAGCTTTCCTGCCGTGACATCAAAGAGGTAGAGTTCACCTTCTTCTACTGCTGTGGCACATCATACTAAGCCAGTGCGTGAACGTGGAAATTGGTGTCTGCCATAGATCTGCGAGTATGCTGAACGCAAGTGGGCCTCCAAGGTGTTGAAGAAGGAAGAAACCGAAGAGCTCCCGACGCTCAAGGCGTATCTGGACGCGGTCAAGACGCATATCACGGGGTTGGCGAATCACAGCGCGCGGTCGGACGTTTTTGAAGCCTAACGGAACGAATCGCGCGTGGGACGAACCTTTTCGCGCCCACCTTGATCATCCCGACTGCGTGCTTGTTTCTTTTTGTGTGGCTCTGCTACCCTATTGTTGTGAGGCGCGACGAAGCACTTTGCTGGCGCTCCGCTACGAGGAGTGCTTGGTACTGAGCTTGGAGATCGCGACCCAGTTTCCCTGCTAGCATTCCGTGTTGCTCTTCGAGTCGTACGCACGCCCACGAGGTGTAAGTTGTGTGATGGCTGCTTTGGCTCTGTACTTCGAAAAACAACTCACCGAGAATCACAAGTGCCGTCTTCATGAACCACTGCGATGATTCCTTTTGGTCGCTTCTCAGACACGACACGCCCTGTTCAAAAGCGGTGTTGGTGTCAGTGCAAGCTCGACAGTGTCACCGCTACGTTCGTTGAAGTGATACATCAGTCAGACTTACGATGTTCCAAGCCTTTCCTGCGAACCACTCGACGTCATCAGCAGGTAACTGCAAATCTAGACTTCCACGGAGCTGGACCAGTTGCTCGAACCACTCGAGGGTGTGGTCAGGTGAGTCGGATAGCATGATTAGCCGCCGGACAAGGCAACCGAGCATCGACGGGTTGAGATCCTGCTCTTGAATCATGATTTGCAGTCTACAACAACAAGTGTTAACACTGCCATCATGAAAGACTAGACGCACTGATCGAGTTGAAGTGCGCAGACCCATATCGAAAGAGACAGCGTGCGAGGTGTCGGTACTTCTTGCGAACCTGAGTGCAAATAGCATCGCGGTTAGTCAATGCGACACGGTTTGCAGGAAGAGCGTTCATAACGTACCTGTGAAGCTTCATCGAAGCTGGCCGCGTGCACCACAAGCTCTGACCAAGGCTCTCTCAGACACAGCAAAACGATCTCCCTCGAAAGTTATTCCGTACCGCCAACTGACAGGAACTCATCGACGCGGCGAGGCAATTTGTCTTGGCACAGGGAGAATAGAGCGTCCGTGTCGGGCTCGAATAAGCGAAGCTTGATCGCCACTTTCGCCTTTGCCTGCCGCGCATGAGTTATTTTACGATCAGTAAACATAATGCACAAAGTAGCCAACAAAACCCGCCGTCGACGTACGAGATATGACGAAATTTCAGCGTTGTCCGGGACTTCCGCGGCGTCGTACCGCACGATGGTCTTCAGCGTATCTTCTAGTTGCGGTTTGTTGAGTGTGTCAAACATCTTCATGTCCGAGCTGATGGCAGCTAGCAAGCACTGGGATGAGCGCGAAGCCAAAGGTGAGCTGTCCGGATACATCTCGTCGCTTCGAGCTGCAATGTCTGCTGCTAGCACGAAGAATGCCGCTTTTTCGGTGCTCTTCGCGATATTGAAGCTATTGGACATGACACATAAAGTGATAGGATACCAGTCAAAAGCAGTCGCCACGCGTTCTAACCGCATCTCAAAAGAAATAAAGATCCTTACCACATGCCGTAGAACCACTCGAAGACTGACGATGGTCCAAACGCTTCAGCGTCGCCGTACTGGTGTGATGCTTTGAGTAGCATGCTAGCATAATTCGCGAACTTGCTGGCATAGGGGCTGTCGCTTTCTTGGTTGGGGAGCGCAGTTGTTGTCTTCAGGTTTTGAAATGCAAGAGAAGCCACGTTCTGCAGCAGTATCCCTCGGGGTAGCTGGGATGAAGTGTCCGTATCGTTGACAACGAGCTCGCAGATATCTTCAAAAATCTGGATCATGCCAAACTCGTCTCTGCAGCGCGAGGCTTCGATTTCCTTGGCCACTAGGACCAAATCCACGCACTGGAAGTCGTCACGCGCCTTGAGATCTTCAATGAGACACCGAACTTTGTCTTGGTCGCCACTTGCCAGATGAACTTGCAGCAGCACAAACAAAGACTTCTTGGTCGCGTCCGTATTCAGCGCTTGCTCGGCCATGCTTATCGCTTCAGTAAACCGCCCGAGCTTGGCATGTGTTCGGGCTAAAATTCTGGTACGAAAGCGTTAGCGAGATGTCTGTCCAACAAAGATACACAGACTTACCTCAAATACGCAGCTGAGTCTTCAGTCGAGCTTGAGAGGAGAATACCAACGGAGGCCCACTCGATGCATTCCTAATGATAAGCATCGCCCATGTTGAATAAGTGAATGGATGGCATCATCGCTCGCAAGATCACTTACCACGTCAAGACCAAGATTTGTTGTGTGCTGAACAGCGTCAAACACTGCTTGCTGTAGCCGCTCAACTTGGCGCTGGTCTGGGCTAGTTTTGTCTTGCCTGCATACAGACATACGGAGATGTAAGTCCCAACATTCACGATGACGTGCGATTCCTCACAATTGTACCTGATCATCTCGTCAATATGGCTGGCGATCCGTTTGATTTGGGTCATGGCGAGATCGCGCCGGTTGTCGGACATTGCCAGCACACATGCCAAATCCACCTGGATCTCGATCACTCGATCACCATAGTTC
Source organism: Phytopythium mirpurense (assembly GCA_023338055.1). Taxonomy (NCBI): domain Eukaryota; phylum Oomycota; class Peronosporomycetes; order Pythiales; family Pythiaceae; genus Phytopythium; species Phytopythium mirpurense. The sequence continues at coordinate 48,260 of JAADXZ010000019.1, forward strand.
CGCTCGAGTTCTTCGTAGATCTTCAGCGCATCGTCGGTAAGCTTCAGTCCTTGGACGTACGCGTGCGCGCCTTGGATCGACAGTTCAGCATTGTCTTGCTGAAACAGCAATCGGAGGTAGTGCAATGCCTTGTCGAAGACGCTGGCATCGACATAGAGGTGCACCATTGAGAGCAGGGCATTGGAGTTGCGGTGCCCCGCCAACAATGAATAGCATGCCTCGGAGCGCTCGACATCTCGGGTAGCGCGAAGCGAGTCTAGCATGCTCGTCAGCACGCTGCGTCGGAAATCGCTCAAGAGGTGCGAATGTGTGTCGTCCCCAAAAGTCTCGATGACATCGCATACCCTCAATGCTTCTTCAGTGAACGCGATTTGCTGCTCGTGCTTGCCCAGGGATTTGTAGGTGTCGATCACCTCCGCCAGCAGCTCCAACAAGTCGCTCACTGATGAAAGTCTGTACGGAGCAAGCATCTGCAGCTCGTGCACCGCCTCGATTATTTCTTGGTCGTCGTGTGTAGCACCCGAATTGCCCCAGAGAAGCTTCAGCACACGCACACGGTCCATGCAGAAGTCCCACAAGTCGTCAATTATTTCGTCCAGCTCCGCATCTTGCTTGATCTTGGTGAGATAGGATAGCCCCATGCCAGCCCATATTTCCTGGGAGAGTGAGAATGACTGCTTCGCGAGGCCGAGGTAGTCTTGACACCTACTGCAGTCGATCGTGGCGCTCTCCACCATGATCATCCCCACTCGACCAAAGCAGCGCATCACGTCAAGACATTCGTCCATGAAGCTGGTTCTGCTTCTGGACCCAGCGCTGCCGCCATTCTCCTCGCTCTTTGACCAACTCAACGCAACACTCATAATCTTCGCGGCGGTAAAACGCGATAGTACGAGCAGGTAGCGCGGAAAAGCGCCCGCGTTTGCTTGTCCACCTCCGCTCTCCGCTGTCTCGAGTGCGCGGAATGCTGCTCGTGGCGCGTTATACAGAGCGACGCCAGCCTCCATCAGTCGCGAACTTGACAGCACCACGACCCGCTGTGACTCAAACTCGGCGATCAGCTGGTTGATCTGGTCCAAGTGGCTGCGCAGCGCTTTCACATCCGCGTCCACGACTGGAGGTGCATTCGGCCCAGCCGGCCCGCCCCCATGCTCAAGCACGCGCTTGGCCGATCCGACGAGCTCCACCACCAGCGCCGTCGAGTCCGTCTCCGCCGCCATAACCTTTCTCCCGAGTCGGCACTTTCTCGTTTGAGGTCTGGGGGCAACCTTGTGGACCATCACTCCCACTTCAACACTTCAACTCAAGAATCGCTCTGATTTTATGAAATACCTCATCAACATTATACTCACCCTAAATGATTTTCGTCGAACGATTCACCTGTGATATTGCGTTCTTTCCCAACGATCGACCAAATTATATATTAGTTGAAGTGATTAATAAAGCTAAAGATGGATTTAGTAAATACGGTGAGTACCATAAATAAGGCTAGTTTATAAGGTTTAACGGTAAGAGTATTGCTACTTCACACGACACAAAACCCTATATGAAAACCACGAACAAACCTCTTAATTAAACTATGCCTTCCGCTGCCACACTTCCAAACAAGAGAATGCTGCCGCGCACCACCAAGACAGCGGAAGACAAGTCGGCCTTGGCGGCCGCCGCGCTCTGTGACCTATGCGACGTGTACACGCGCAGCGGCCTGGAGGGCAAGTGGAACGAGCTCGTAAGGGCCTACGATGTGAGTGGCTAATCATTCTGCGCGAGTAGCGATGCGTTCGTTGTGTTCTTTCACCTTACCGGGTTTGCGACGCACATGCGATGCCTCCTTGCGGCAGCAACGGAGCAATGACAGCAATTTCCGGGAGATCCTTGACTTGAGCGCTCCGGACGTGCGCCTGAAAGACCTGAAAGGCTGGCACTTGGAGCGCATGGCCGTGGGTGAGTACGGGGAGGGCCCGGCCGCGCGCGCGAGCGACCTGTCGGCCATCAAACGAGAGACGCGCCAAATGAAGCAAGCGGTGCACCGGATACTCGAGAACGGCTGCGCGTTCAAAGCCAAGCGCGACGAGCTCGCGAGCGCCATGATCAAGCAGCGCGACGCGTTAACCGTCGAGTTGGATGCCGCGAAGAGCTTTCTCGGACAGGTGCACCTGCTCGCGGCGCCCGAGTCGGCCGCTATCGACATTAGCGAGCCTGTTCCAGTCGAAGAGCGCCTCCGCGCTGGCGCCAAGGCTCCAGAGCTGCCGCCGCCTGTCCATACGGGTGAAGCGCCCTCCATCTAGTCTCAAAGATGATCTGAGCAGGCCGGACTCTTCGCTAAGTCAATCGAATCGACAGCCTTTGTGCGCACTTGAGTGTGTCAGACGAAGTGCACCTCGATGGCATACAAGCACACTTTTACCAGCAAGTCGAGTCAGCAAGCATGTTCGATTGGTTCTCGCTGCCGCATCCTCTCTTGTCCAGAACGGTACAGCCTCCCCACCAAACCGATCGTTCATCGCGCGCGCCCCATCCGTTCTCTACCTGTCGAGAGACTGCGATATCTATTCGGTGTGGAGACGCTCCTCCAGGTACTTGACCGCGTCGCGCGTGATGATGAGCAGGTCCTTCTCCAGGATCGAGTACACGTTGATCTTGTGCTGCGGCAGCGTGTTCACGTACGGGATGTTGCGCGTCGACAGCACAAAGTTGGACGAGACCTCCTCGCCGCCAATGAACAGCGCGTGGTCCCAGCCGCGCGACTCGAGGAGCTGCTTCATCTCCTTGGTCTTGGAAATCTGGTAACGGGCAACGTCCACAATACAAGTGGTAAGACCCACGCACTTTGCCAAGCCACCAAGACAAAAGTCCAAACGTACATCAACGTCGAGCGAGTCGACGACGGCGAGCTTGCCCTCGCGGAGCTTGGTCGACAGCGCCACGCGCAACCCCATGGCGCGCACCTTCTTGGGCAGGCTGTACGAAAAGTCGCGCAGCACCGGGCCGTGCACGCGGTAACCACCACGCCATTGAGGCGCGCGGATGTCGCCGACACGCGCGCGGCCCGATCCCTTCTGCTTCCAAGGCTTACGCGTGGATCCGCTGACCTCCGAGCGCGTCTTGGTCTTGTTGGTGCCCGCGCGGCGGCAGGCCAGCTGCCACCGCACCACGCGCTGAAGGATGTCAACACGCGACGGAGCGCCAAAGACGCTGCAGTTCAGATGTGCCAAAACGAATTGGACACGGTAAGCGAGGCGAGTAGTGGAGCCACTTCTAGCCCGGACAGAAGGAGAATCGCACCTCTCGTCGAGCGTGACCGGCTCCAGCTCGTCGTCGCCCGACAGCGTCAGCATGTTGAGCTGCAGGTCGCCATTCGCCAGCACCGTCACTAACTCCGCAGCAAAACAGGCATCAATGCATTAGTCAGGCGGTAGATCCAAACACGAAGGTAGCGCGTCGGCTCTCACCCTTCTGAGCAGCAGGAATTACGCGCGGCGCGCGAACGGGCTTCTCGTCAGCAAACAAGAGGTTCGTGGGGAGCTCAACCGCCGACGAAGCAGCAGCGGCCGCCTGTGTGCTCGCGGCGCGCAGCAAGCACGAGCGCGGCGCGGTCGTGGCCAGCGACAGCGCGCGCAGGCCGGTCGCGAGAGCGTTCATCGCCGTGCTCGCCAATCTCGCGGGGGGTGGCGGCGAATGGCTTTCCCAGCCAGACAAACCACAGGTGCCCTGCTCGGATGGATGCAAATCACTTTTGAATTGATGTCGATTACCCACGATTCGATTGAAGAACAAAAATGTCGGTACAATGTACTGTTTCACGTTGGTGAGCTGGTCAGGACCGTACATAACGGTACGATGTACCGCATCATGTTGAAACGGGTACTTGCTGCCAGTTACGGGGGGTGGGTGTCGTGGTGTCGGCAAACCTCGAAGAAAGACGGAAGCCATTTCCGCGAATCCCATCCAGGGCAGGCGTCGATCGATCGCCGGTGTGTCGACGGGAGTTCCCGAAGAGCCCTCTGCATCCCCTTATCTCCTCACTTGAGTGGCGGGGGAAGGATCAGAAGGCGGTAGGCGGACAAGCCCGCGCGTCACGGAGATCAACATGGCGGGAAGACGAGGCTCTGGCCCGCGCGGCGACAGCAGCCTCGCGGCGATCTGCTCACTCATCGAGCGCGGCAACCTGGACCGTAAGTCCAAGCTGGAGAGCACTGGGCGCATTTGCCACGTACGTAATGGAATGATCCATCTTGTATGTTCTTTCCTGGCGATGGTATTGGACGCGATGGCTGACGCTGCTGCGTATCTCGGTTTTGTGGGCTGTGGACACGTTGACAAACGACAGGAGCTGAAAAATGATCCGCTGCTGCTGGACACCTTCCCGGTCGAGCGCTTGATGCGCAGCGTGCGTCGACTGGTCTGCGACTCGGACACGTCCGCGCGCGCCGGCGCGTTGCGAGCGCTACGCTACTGCATCGGCAGCACCGACGGGATCAAGAGCTTTGCCGACCTGGTACGTTGATACGGCTATGCTTGTGTGGTGGGACGCGCGTCGTATTCGCGAACCGACCTAATCCGTCTGGATGCGGTGTTTTTTATCGCTGCAAAGTGCCTCCCGATCTTCGTTGTTCGCTCGATGGAGCGCGAGCAAAAGCACCTGGCCGAGCGCGTGCAGGCGCTGAAAGTGATCCGCCGAATCATGGAGATCGACGCGGCACGGATGCCCACGAGTCTCGTGAGCTCGCTTGTCGCAATCGTGACCCACAAGGACGACAACATGCGCCGCGTATGCCTAGAGACGTTGCGCGAGCTCGCACTGCTGAACGTCGAGGTCGTCGCCGAGGCGAACGGGACGAAGACGCTTGTTGACTCCATTCTTGAGCCGTCATTCCAGGTAGGCGTACGCTCGTCCACTTGGTGTGCTTCGATCACATTGGGTGGTTTACTAACCGTGAACGTATAACACGTTACCACGCGAAGGATCTTGCGGACTCGCTGATCATGACGCTACTCATGATTCTCAACGAGCCCTCTACGCGCAAGTTTATCCAGCCGTTCATTGACACGCAGGTGCTGTTGGCACCTTTCACGGACACGGATCTTCCGGCGGGCAACGAGCGCCGCCAGCGATGGATGGCTAGTCGCAACGCCATTGTCACCATGATGCGATCGTGGACGGTAAGCACGACAGTGGGAATGCTGTTGTGTACTGTGGATCTCGCTCTGACTGACCGAATATTACTCAATAGGGAATTGTCGTGTTGACCTCAAACCCACAAGGACTGCAGACGCTTATTCAGTTGCTGGTGCGCCCTGTCGGCGAAGACGTCCAAAAGGCAGTGCTGTCGACAATCTGCGAAATCTTCTACAAGAAAACGTCCTTCGACAAGTCGGCTTCGGAAGTCGCTGCTGACGCTACCTCGGCGTCAATCCCAATCAGCTTGGCGTCGTCCGAGTACATGCCATCCATGGGGAGCCACAATCTGCTGGACAACTACACCGTCATCGTGCTGCTCGCGATGATTCACTGCGGGATCCTGGACGCCCTCGTTACTCTTGGGACCGGAACAAACCGATCGCTCGCCGAGCCTGCAATCGACCTGCTGGCGGATATTCTCCGCATGTCGTCTCGACTGCTGCCCGATCAGCATTGCGCGTCTTTATTAGCGTTACCTCGTTTAGTGTCGGCGACATCTGTGACGACGACGACCACCCAGTCGCTTGGAGACCACGCCAAGAGTCTGCTCGAGCGATTGCAACGCGAAAAGTCTATCCGAGCCAGCGAGATGCTTGCTGAACTAGCCAACGCTGTTGGTGCCAGCTCGGGGGGCATCTCCGCACGGGGAGTGTCGCTGATTTCCCATGGTGGTAGCGGTGTCAACGGTGTCCAGCTCGCGTCGGAGTTACTGCGCGACACCAACCGCCCGTCGACGGGCCTGTTGCAGCAAGCTGCTGTCGGACGCTCTGGTGGCTCCAACTACACGAGTTTCAACCCATCGATGTCGTCGATGTCAATGTCTTCGGGGTCTACGTCGTCGTCGATGTCGACGCGCAAGAACAGTTCGAGCAACATCAGCACTAGCCAGTTCCAGTTCAAGGACCAAATGACGTCCCGCGAGCTCATGGTGCTCGAGTTGAAGCAATCGATGGACGCGCAGATGGACGACGGCACTTTCAAGGACATGCTTCACAACCGTTGCCGCGTGCTCACGGACAAGAACTACAAGAACTGGAACTGGGACATCATTTCGGAGATGCTCGAAGGACCGCTGGCCAACCCGCAACGTTTGTCAGAAGCGATGAAGACCAAGTTTTTCAAGCGGCTGTCGGGTTTCTTCCGGTGCGACCCAGGCAACAAGGGGTACTTTTCCAATCTGTACTGGATTCCAGACCACGTGCCGTACCTGCGACCAGCCTGCCAGATGTACACGCTGCTGCTCAACCACCCGGAGGGCCTTCTCTTCCTCAAGACGGATCGTCGTGGCCAGTTATTGACGGAGATTTCGTCAGCTCTCGAGCTCGAGGCGCGGCCAGAAGCTGCAATCGTCGAGTCTCACATTGGTGTGCTCAAGTCGCGCATGTTCTCCCCCGACTATGTGTCGCGGCGAATGTTGCGCGAGTATTTCACGCTCTTGGGACTCATGAGCTCCAGCAGAGAAGGCCTGAAGATGATGGAGCAGTCGAACCTGTTCCAACGGCTCTACGTGATGGGGACGACCAAGGGCCACGACTTCCTCTGCCGCCTCATTCTCGCGAACCTGGACTACTCGGTGGATGGCAGTTCGCGCAAGTTGCTGCAGTCGTGGATGTCGGAGGGCTCGAAGGCACTTCGGCTGTACGCGACCTGCCTCCTCCGAGCTCTGCTGCGTTCCCAAGTCTCCGACTTTGACCGCTGGGGCATCGACGCGTTGGTCACACAGCTCACGCAGGAGGACAACGTCGCTCGCGCTGCCCTCAGCGTGCTCGAGGAGGCCGCGGAGACGCAGGCATGCTTGCTAGCCATGATCTTGAAGCGCCCTTCGCAGCTGGTGAAACTCAAGGACCGACGTGCCGAATCGCTGCTGCTCAAGTTCCTGTCGCTGCCCGAAGGCCTCGCGTTTCTCAAGGAGACGGGCGACTGGATCCCGCGCACCCTCGCGTCCTGGCGTCGCGAAAAACACATTTCGTACGTGCATCGCGTCGAGAACGCCCTCTTCCGTGGCCTCCATCGCGATGTGTCGGGACGTGACCGGAACTCGTCCTCCAATCCTGCGAGCACGCGTCGAACGGGCTCGCCTACGCCCATTCCTGTTCACGTACCTATGCAGCGCGGTGGGGGGCCCGGTGGCGGCTCTCGCTCGTCGCTCTGGGGCCTTGACTGGCTGTATCGCATGCCATGGAACATGGAGGTCAAGATTGTTGGTCCCCCTGGCAGTGGGCCACCATCCAACTTGATCCTGGAGACGTTCATTGACGGCACCATGCGTGACGGCGACGACGGCGGAGACAACGGAACGCTTGGTGACGACGATATGCGGATGAACTCGATCCGCGTCAAAGGGATCGTGGTTGACGCCCGCAACATGCCTCAGCCGGTGGTCGTCAACTCGCAGCAGACGCTGCAGGCGTGCTTGTTCCTCGGCACGCAGCCCGTCGATCGCCGCGGATTCACCAAGCCGCCGCCGCAAAGCAACGGCGGGTTCATCACGTCCACGTCGAGCTTCAGTAGCGACACGCAGCTGAAGGCTGTTCGCGCGCGCACAGCGTCAACGACTGGGGCTGGAGGCACTGGCGGGGATCGGTCGTCCGAGACCAACCTCGACTTTGCGGATACGTCCTCAGCCAACACGCAGTCTGGCGCAGACGCGGTGAGCGACGAGAACAAGGACTGGAGCTCGTGCCAGCCCGAGCAACGCGCGCCCCAGTACCTGTCGGCGCCCGAGAGCTCGCTGTGCGCCCCGGGCGAGCGCGCCGTGTGGAATTTCCGTGTCGAGCTGGACAGCGGCGCTGGAGCCAGCAGTGTTGGGGGTAGCGGGCCTTCGGTCAAGCGCCTGCTGCTCAAGTCGGTGGAGTTCACCCTTCAGCTGCTGCCGTTGCGGCCTCGAGCGGTGGCCCTGCCTCCGCATCTGTATGGCGAGCTCGCGAAGACGAGTCTCGGATGCCAGATCCTGCACGGGTCCGGCCACATCCCCGAGTACATCGCGTGCCTTCGTGATGCGGCAAGTGCGCCGCTCGAGAAGCGCGCTGCGTTGTGGGCGCTCGGCCATGTCGCGGCGACGGCGAGAGGCTTCGATCTCATCCGGCACTACGCGACCGACGTGCTGGACGTGATCGTCAAGCTCGCGACCGACTCCCCGCTCGTATCGATCCGCGGCACGTGCTTCTTCGTCTTGGGGTTAGTCGCGCGCTCGCCTTCCGGCCGCCGGAGTTTGCTGCGTCTCGGGTGGGACGCGCCGCAGGACGGAAGCGTGTCGATCGCTGTCCCGCAGAACTGCAACTCGCTCTTTGTATGGCCCACGATGGCGATGCGGCCGACGCCCGCGCTTCCGTCGGAAGTCTCGACCGCGACGATGGCCGGGGAAAGCAGTGACAGCAGCAACAACTGCCCGCAGTCCCCGTTGACGCAAACACCGCGGTCGCTGCTTCAGAACCTGCTGACGAAGGTCCCGCCCGAGTGGCGCGAGGTGCTTCGCCACGTGGCGGACCTGAGCAACCACATTACGCAGAAGGAGGCCCACTCGTCGCTGAGCAAGCTTCGCGCCGCCAAGTCGCCGCTGTTCGAGGAGCCGCGGCTGCTGCTGTACGTGCACGCCCTCATGGAGAAGTACACGTACCGCCTGGCGTTCCGCCAGTTCCTGCTCAACGCATTCGACCGCGCGGTGCTGACGGACGAGGTGCTGGACGCGCTTCGAGTCTCGGACGACCAGAGCAACGACGAAGACGGCCGTCGCAACGGAGAGGAGGCTTCGTTCACGCGCGAGCTCCTTCGTCGTCGGTCGTCGCCATCGATCCCGTCCTTCACGAGCTCGGTGCAGTCGCTGTCGTCGGCCATGCAAAGCAGCAGCAACGCGCGCATGTCGTCCGCTGCGATGGCAAGCGGCTTTGGGGGCGGCTTGGACGGCCGCGCGTCCATGCGTGCGACTGCGACGACCACGCACCACGCGGACCCGATCGACCGCACGGTGCTGCTCAAGCGCAACCGCAAGCGCGTGCCGTTCTCGGAGAAGACGATCGTCGTTGGCGTGCCGGAAGCTGTCATTTAATGGGGTTCATGCCGGCATGGCGCTCGCTCCCCAAGGCTGCGTGCCTTTGTATACATGTGCCATGAGAGCCTGCGAGCTTGCGTCCTCGAATTCTATCTGTATTGGTGAGCGAGCTCCCTACCCCGGCCCTGACGACTCGTGCGTGCTCTGCTCCGCTCAGGCGCTCGAGTCGGACTCAGAGGAGCCACGCGACGGACTCGCGGCGGGTGAACGGCGGTGGCCAGCGGGGTGGTGACGCGCGCTGAGGATCTTGGCCGTCGACACGGCCGCCTTGACGCGCCGCTTGCCGCCCTGCGACTGCGCCGACGGCCGACGATGCGGCGCCGGCCCCGTCGCGTTCGCAGTCGTCGGCGACGCGCTTGCCGTCCCAGCGCCGCCGCTGCTCGACAGCGCCTTGATGGACATCTTGCCGGCGACGCCGTCTTGTATGCACTCGAACTCGAGCTCCTGGCCGACCGAGAGCACGTCGCGGATGTTGTCGACGCGCTCTGCCGCGAGCTCCGAGATGTGCACGAAGCCGCGGCGCGAGCCGGGCATCTCGGGCGACTCGAGCAGCGCGCCAAAGTCCATGACCTCGGCCACGCGCATCGTGTAGCGCTCGCCCTTGCGGAACCAGAAGCGGTCGCCGGCGCCCCCGCTCGCCGAGGACGCCACGTCGGCCGCCTGCGACAGGATGTACTCCTTGGCGGCCTCGGCGTTCGCGGGCGTGGCCGCCACGCTGATCTGTCCGCCTCGGCGGTCGATGCTGACGGAGCACGCGAAGGCGCGCTCGATCTCGCGCACGTTGGCGCCGCCCTGGCCGATGAGCGCGCCGATCGCGGTCGTCGGGATCGTGAAGTCGACGGCCACGCGCCACTCGTCGCCGCCGCCCTTGGGCTTCTCGCGCGGCGCGCTGATCGTGCCGCTCATCTTGCGCAAGATGTTGGTGCGCGCCTTCTTGGCGAACTGCATGGCGCGCGCGAGCACGTCGACCGGCACGCCGCCCGCGAGCTTCACGTCGAGCTGCACGGCCGTCACGCCGGCGTCGGTGCCGGCCACCTTGAAGTCCATGTCGCCGTAGTGGTCCTCGGTGCCCAAGATGTCCGTCAGCAGGCGGTACTCGCTCGGCGCGATGGGCTTGCTGGCGCTGGCAAAGTCGAACGGGTCGCCCGCCGTCACGAGTCCGATCGAGATACCGGCCACGGGCGCGCGGATGGGCACGCCGGCGTCCATAAGCGCGACCGACACGCCGCACACGGTCGCCATGGACGACGAGCCGTCCGACGACAGCACCTCGGACGTCATGCGCACCGTGTACGGGAACTCCGAGATGCTGGGCAGCACCGGCGCGATCGCCTTCTCGGCCAGCGCGCCGTGGCCGACCATGCGCCGGTTGACGCCGCCCACCTTGCCCGTCTCGTTGACGCAGTACGGCGGGAACTCGTAGTGCAGCATGGCGTGCTTGGTCTGGTCGCCGTCACCGTCGCGCGCGCCCACGAGCGGCCCGCGCACCTTGAGCCCGCGGTCCGGCGGGCCGAGCGTGACCGAGCACAGCGCCTGCGTGTCCCCGCGCGCGAACACGGACGACCCGTGCGCCATGGGCAGCACGTCCGCCTCCAGCGAGATGCTGCGCACCGTGTTGGCCGGCCGCCCATCGAAGCGCAGCGCGCTGTTGCCGTTGCTGTTGCCGTTACCATTGCCGTTGCCATTGCCGTTGCTTGGCGACGCCGCGTCTCCGTTGGCCGGCGCGTTGCCGAGCGCGCGCGAGCGCAGCGCCTGCTGAAACACGTCGTGCGCCGCCATCTGGATCGACGCCTCCTCGATGTCGGCGCGGTCGGCGAACTTCTCGCGCAGCAGAGAAATCATCTTGCCAAACACGTGGCGCTCGCCGCTCTGGCGCGACGCCTTGGTCGGGTTCTTGGCGCTCAGCACCGCCATGGCGTCCTCGAGCCCAATCTCTCTCGCGGCAGCCATGAGCTCCTCGCTCGGCACAACGCGTCGGTACGCGCGCTTGGGCTTGCCCAGCTTGCTGGCGAGCGCCTGCTGCTCGCGCACGAGCGGCACGACGTGCGCCTGCGCGAGCTCCATGGCCTCGACGATGCGCGCCTCGCTCACCTGGTCGCCGTCCGCCTCCACCATGACGGCGCGCGTCTCCGTGCCGGCGAACAACACGTCGAGCGTCGCGAGCTCTCGCTGCGCCGCCGAAGGGTTGACGACGAGCTGTCCGTCGAGCTCAACGACGCGCACGCAGCCGATGGGTCCGTGCCACGGGATGTCCGAGACCGCGAGCGCCGCCGAGGCCGCGTTGACCGCCACGACGAGCGGGTCGTTCGCCGGGTCGAGCGACTGCACCGTCGCGAGCACCTGCGTGTCGCCAAAAAAGTCGCGCGGGAAGAGCGGCCGCAGCGCGCGGTCCACCACGCGCGACTGCAAGATCTCCTCGTCGTTGCCCGAGAACTCGCGGCGCCGCGCCGTGTCCGGGATGAGCCCCACGGCGTACGACTTGACGCGGTAGTCGACCATGAGCGGCAAAAAGTCGCGCGAGCCGTTGCCGCCGCCGCTGGGCGTCTCGCTCACGACCGTCGTGAGCAGCATCGTCTTTCCGCACGACGCCATGACCGCGCCGTCCGCGAGTCGAGCGTACTTGCCGACGGAGTACTGCAGCTCGTCCTGGCTGCCCACGATCGGCGCCGCCGTCGACGCCGCCGCGCTCGGCTGCTTGCTGCTGTCATTGCCGCTGGGCTTGGGCGCGGCGCCGTGCTTGTCGCCTTCCTTGGGATTCGCCGCCTCCGTTTTCTCCTGCGGCTGCTTGTCCTCCTTCTTCTCGCCAAAGAGGAGGTCGCGGAGCCCGAAGAACGCGCGCGCCTGCGGCTGGAGCACCACGTCCTGAGGGCGAAGGAGCGAGGCTGAGAGGCCTGCGCGGCGGCGCAGCGGCTGGGACCGGCGCGCCAAAGAGACGGCCGACAGCGAGCGCATGTGGTGGCGGCCAGGCATGCGGCGCGAGCCCGCGGCAGCGGCGGTCGACGCGGCGGTCAGCATGCTCCTCCAGGCCTCCAGAGGGGACTTTAGACGTTGGCTTCGTGATGGATGGCCAGGCGTTTTGTGGGTGATTGCTGGAGCCATTGAGTGCCATGTCACTCGGACGAGTGGTCAGAGAGCGGGTCAAACCCGAAACCTAGCGGTGGGGGGAAGGGGGAGCGTTGAAACCAACCACATGGATGAGAAAACTATCAAATTCTATTCGACCAGTACAAGTACGTACATCTATGGTTATGCTAGTTCAAAGTGCATTATATATTAACCTTTTCACCCCTCATTGTACTGGTCATATAGTCAAACACTCTAGAAATCGGCGGCAAAACGGAAACCGCGCAACCAGCCAAGAAAGCCCGCGCATTCCCGCTTCCAGCCCGCCTCGGACCCTTCATCTCCGCGCCACCCCCTCCCTCCCTCCCTCCTCCTCCACATCAGCCATGGGAACCCGCGTGTACGTCGGCGGCCTGCCTCGCGATGCGACCACCCGCGAGGTGCAGGACGGCTTCACCCGCTACGGCCACGTCGCCAACATCTGGATCGCGCGCAACCCGCCTGGCTTCGCGTTCGTGGTGAGTTCTCGGCCTCTTCCCTCCTTCTGCGTGGCACACGCGCGCGCGCTCGCAGCATGATGGCTCCGAACGCCCCTCCCCCACCGCCTCCTCCCTCCGCTAGCGTCGGCTTCGCCCGGTCGCCCCGTAGTTGCGCCCCTCCGCTCCCACGCCTCCGTCCTCGCCGCTCGGCGCGGTTCGTAAGTATCCCTGCGCTGGAATGTGTGACCCGTCGCGGCGAGTGGACCACTGGAGAAGAGACTGCGGCCAGGAGTGCCTCCTCGCGCACGGTCTGTCAGCCTGCGTCGACTCTTCGCCTTAGCATCTATGCCTTCGGCTTCGCCGGCCTCGCTTCCGCCTCGCCGCACTGGTTGTCACGGTCAAGGAGCGGAACGGAGGGCGTGCTTCCTCCCACTCGTCTCTGCGCGTGCACCACACTACTCTTTCTGGGAGGACGGCAACGGGAGGAGACCACCACATGAGCGTCTTTTCGCCACGGACACGTCGTCGTGTGCCTCGTTCGGCTGCCATCATGCTCTGCTGCCCTGTCCGCCGCCTCCGCGCGTGGGCTGCTCCGCGTCGCGCACTTCGCCAACGCCTCCGTGTGTCTGATGCTCCTCGGTTCGGTCCACCAACGTCTGCCTCGTCATCTCGTCCGTGCCCCCGCCCGCCCTCTGTCTCGGTGCGTCACTCTCCTAGGATTTCGAGGACCCTCGCGACGCCGACGATGCCATTCGCTCCATGGACGGCCGCGACTTCCTCGGCGGACGGTGCGTTCGCTCTTGTTGGTGGGTGGTATTGCTAGAGTGGATAACTGACGCATTGACTGCTTTGTGCCTCAGTATTCGCGTCGAGCTCGCGCGTGGTGGCGCCCGCCGCGACCGTCGCGACGACGACCGTGGTGGCCGCGACCGCCCTATGGACCGTACGTTGGAAGCTGTTTTGTTTGTGATGGCTCGGGTCCAATCTAACATTAACCGTCATTCATTGAATGGCCCAGGTGCGCGCGGCAACCCGCCGCAGCGTACGGACTTCCGTGTCCGCGTGACGGATCTCCCGAGCGGCGTCGACTGGCGCAACGTGAAGGACTTCCTGCGCTCGGGCGGCGAAGTGACGTTCTGCGACGTCCAGTCGGACGGCACGGCGTACGTCTACTTCACGACCCTCTCTCCCATGTGACGAGTCGATCAGAAGCTAACGCCGTGAGCTCTACCAGTCTTGCTGAGTTCGCGACCCGCGACGACATGGAGAACGCGATCAAGAAGCTCGACGACACGGAGTTCCGCGGCAGCTACGTGCGCGTCTCGGCCGAGTCTGGCAGCAACGACCGCCGCTCCCGCTCGCGCTCCCCGCGCCGCTCGCGTTCGCCTCGCCGCTCCCGTTCGCGCTCGCCGGAGGTGCGCAAGGAGTCGCCTCGTCGCTCGCGCTCGCGCTCAGGCTCGCCGGCCGCTGCGCACTCGCCGCCGCCCCGCAAGAACTCGGTCTAAGCTCGACGCGACACGACCCAGTGCGGAGACTGCGACCGCTTTTTGGGAGCGAACCTACTGGCCGCCGCAGCCTCGGCACGAGCGTCGGCCGCGTCGTAGCGGGGTCGAAGGAGGAAGAGTCGGGAAGCAGCAGCTCTTTTCTATTGGCTTGCCTGGCGTTCATTCCCGCTAGCGCAGCGATTTGTCAACGACTTTTTTTGCATCGGACAAGCCCCCTCGCAGCCCTCTCCGTCTTCAAACTCCGCATGTGATGCTCGCTCTTTGAAAGTCGGACCAATAAAGCGTCGTGGTGGCTTCATACCGGAGAGCTACACTAGCGAGAAGCTTCACGAGTGAGTCTGCAATAATAGACTTTACAACGAAGAAGATGCCCCTTGTACATACCAAATTGCTAGAGGTTCACATAATGAATGAGCACGAGAGACACAAACCCAAGCACAAACGCAAGCACAAGGATAACATGACCAAACACGCTCGTTCGTCCTCCTCAAGTCGGCAGGGGGTGTTGTCTACGTTGATTCGTTTCTCGTCTCCGACTAGCGCCTCAAGCAGCAACACCGCGGCCGCCGCGCGGGAGGGGCCGTCGCAGCATTAGAAGACCGATGCGTTTATTATGCGCCAACATTGCAGTGCGTCCGAGCGAGGAGGCTCACTCACGCGCCCTAAATATCCTTGCGCTGGAGTCCTGTGGGCGGCAGCAAGGCACAATATCACAAGCGTCAGCGAACTGGCAAATATCAAGCAACAGGGCCACCACGAGCGAGCGTACCA
Source organism: Phytopythium mirpurense (assembly GCA_023338055.1). Classification (NCBI taxonomy): domain Eukaryota; phylum Oomycota; class Peronosporomycetes; order Pythiales; family Pythiaceae; genus Phytopythium; species Phytopythium mirpurense. Next base: position 63,308 of record JAADXZ010000019.1, read on the forward strand.
GGCGGCAGGGACTGGGTGAGCTTGTCGGCCTTCTCCGTGTCCGTCACGCAGAGCGTGTACAGGTACTTGGAGCAGCGGATCTTGAACTTGACCACCTTGTCGGTCTTCTTGATCTTGACCGAGCGGGCGTCCTTTCGGCGCGCCTTCTGGAGGAAGTCACGGATGTCGGTGATCTGCTTCGGCTGCCAAAACCACCACCACGACACACATTTCAGGCGCGTCAGTGCTCCAGTCGCTCTCTTTCTCCTCGCCTGCAGCCGCCGTGAAAAGGGTATCGCTGCTCTGTCTGTCGTGTCCCGTCGCGCCGCTCTCTCTGTCTGCCTGTAAGTCGCTCGCCGCCTCTCCACTCCACTCGAGACCTGTATTGCTGGTCTACATCCTCTCGCTGACGCCGTGAAGAAGAGTCGACGGCGACGCTGCTAGAGTCTTCCAGACAGAGAGGGCGAGCGCGGACAGCGACTGGCACGACGCCTTGCATACAGAGACAGCGGTGCTGACGCTTTCCTATGCGAGCGATACCCCTCCAGCGGCCGCCATGACCATGCGAGAGCCTGGCCATTGCCCCTTACCATTTTGTGCGTTGGTCTTCTAAACGTAACTAAAGGCACTCCATGCGCTCCAGGACGCCCTGGCGACCCTACCAAGCATACAAAACGCCTATCAAACGCCTTTGGTTGGCCCACAATCTCCTTTCGCCGACGTCCGTTTTTACCGATCCGAGCAACAACTGAGGAGTAATTACAAATCCTCGTAAAAAGAGAATGCGACTTGACCTCACGACGCTCTAATTGGCTGGAAATATTGGTATTCTAACCAACTAAACGTCGTTTAGAAGCTCCCGGTTGCGCTGTACAGATTGTCAGCTGGCCTGCCTTCATCGCCTATGCGTGAAGTATTCTAGGTATTACGTCCATGCATGCACCGCCGTGCACAAAGGGACAGACGCGCGACCGCCCACTCCTGACGCCATACACCGCACGCCTTCCTGCGCTACGCCACGCCAGCCAGCGCTCCTCCGTCGCTGCTCTGCCTGCACCGCAGTAGCCGTCCCCTGCATCGAACGGCATCGGTCGTGGGCTCTCGCTCTAAGCTCTCGCTCCAGCTCGACACACTAGCGCCGGAGACATGGCCGCCTCGGGCCAAGAGTGCCACATCTGCCTGGAGGAGCTGCGGCGCGAGCTCGTGGCCGTGCACTGCGGCCACGTGTTCCACCACGCGTGCATCCTGCAGGCGCTGCAGGTGCACGCGCAGTGCCCGATCTGCCGCCGCCCCGCGCGCGACGCGGACCTCGTGCACCTCTACTTTGACGTTCCGTCGGTGCTCGGCGGCGGAGGAGGGGGCGAGACGCATACAAACTCCAGCTTGTATGCGTCGCGCGAGGCATCGCCAGGCAGCGGGTCCCCGAGCGATGAGACGCGCAAGCTGAGCGCGCGCGTGAACGCGCTGATGGAGCGCGTGCAGTGGCAGAAGAAGCAGGGCGAGGTGCTGCTGGGCGAGCTCGAGCGCCTGCGCGACCAGAACGAGCAGCTCGCGCGGGACAAGCAGGCGCTCGCGCAGCGCGCGGCCGTGCTCGAGGGCGCCAAGCGCGAGCTGCTCGGCAAGGTGGGCAAATACCAGCTCGAGCTGAGCCGCCAGGCCGAGGCCGCGCGCCGCACGCGCGTCAACCAGAGCATCGCCAACTTCCTCGACACGTGCGACGCGGACGCGCTCGAGGACGAGGTCCAGAACCCGCGCGAGCTCATCGTGGCGCTCAAGAAGGCCTGCAAGTTCCGCCACGAGCAGTACCAGAAGGTCGTCAAGGACAAGATGCGCCTCAAGGCTTTGCTGCAGCAGACGCAGACGCAGGCGCAGACACAGACGCAGCAGATGCAACAGCCAAGTGGCAAGGGCAAGACGGCCGCGTACGAGCCCAAGCGCGCCAGCCCCGCCGAGCGTCGCGGCGGCCCGCCCAGTCTGCACTTCGGGTCGTTCCCTCCAGAGTCCAAGAAGCGCAAGATGGACGCCTTTGCGCCCGGCGCGGGCGTGCCGCCCTCCCACTCGCAGCTCTTGGGCGCGCCCGCGTTCACGATGCGCTCCGAGCCGCCCGGGTACCGCGCCAACGCGTATTCGGACGTGCCGGTGCGTCCCGTGGCGACCGGGCGGCACACGTTCAGCCGCAACGCCTACAACCCGAGCCAGTACGGCGCGTACCAGCTCACGCCCGCGAGCCAGGCGCCCGTACCGGCCTCCACAGCCGACCAGGGGGTCATCTGCCGCCGCGGGTACGACGAGACGGGCAAGCTGACCAACTTCTTCATGCCCAAGCAGTCTGCGATGGCGCCGGGGATGGCCGCGCCCGCGGCTTCGTCGTTCCAGGCGCCCGCGGCCGCGGTGCACCGCCACAAGGCCGCGCCAAGCATGCGCAACCTGCTGAACGACGACGACTACGCGCCGGAGATCATGTCAAGTCGCGACGCGCGCGCGCCGGCCAACACCAGCGACAGGCGCGAGTACACGCTGACTAGCTGGCTGCGCAGGAGCTGAGCGGGACGCGCGAGTTGAGCGAGGGGTGTAGATTATGAGGCGAAGTACACGACAGCCCGTTTGCGATACAACGCGCTCGATGGACCCGGAGCCCTCCTCACGCGTGGAGCTGTGCCTGGAGCCGGCGCAACGCACCGACCAGCTTGTTCTGTACGGCAGCAACAAGCCCACGGTCAGCACGCGCACTCCACCTTCGCATCATAACGGACGGACGTATGGAGGAGCCCGCGCACCTGCTGGTCGGCGATGAAGGCGGCCAGCTGCGGTCCATCACATTGGAAGCCGAGTGCCAGCTCCCTCCCGACCCCCTCGATGCTCAAAAAGCGCGGCTCGGACGGCTCGCTCGCGGCCCCGACAGCTCCAGACGCAGGAGAAGACGGCGGGAGCTGGTCCTGAGGCGCCTTGGAGCGTAGAGACGCCCGTCTTAGTGGGAAGGCGCCTCGCGAAGGGCGACGCAAGTCCATTAGGCTGGGCAGCGGCGACAGACGCGCGCAGATGAGGTACAGCAGCGTCGCCATGCTGCGCAGGTTGGCCCGCACGCGCTTGCTCTGGCTGGCGCGGCCGATGCCGGCGAGCCACGGCCGCGCCACAATGTGCGGGATGAGGACGCGCACCAGCAGGAAGTTGACGAGCACGACGTGGAAGCGCGCGAACGTCGGTGGGGTCTGGTTACTGCTCCCAGCTGCATCCGCTCCAGGCTGAGCAGCCATGGCTGGCTTTGGTTGCACGTGTAGCTGTGGCGCTTGAAGACCTGGAGGGGAGACGACGAGGCAGCTTCCGTCTTGGTCCATCCATCGCGTCGCTCCCAACGCGTCGAACGCAAGCACCTGCCGCTCAAGAGCAAAGAGCTCGTACTGCGAGGGGAAATCACATTCGACACGCTTGTTAGCATCCTCTGGGATGACCCACCAAGCGTCCGCCGATCAGATGAGATAAACGCGTACGCAAGGCGGGAAGTAGACGCCGTCGCTGGTCATCCGCTTCCAGAACTCGAGGACTCCGACCGGGACCTCGCCCTTGTCGACCGCGCGCACGATCGTGTCGATCACCGCCTTGACGCGCACCTTGAGCTTGAGCAGTCTTGCGGCATCAGCAGCGACGCTAGAGCTGCTACCGACGGAGGCCTTGCGGCTCACCATGGACGTGATCCGGCGTGCGAGTCCACGCACTCCTTTTTCCTCATCAAAGGAGCTCTCACCGCCGACGTTGATGTCCAGCGACTCGTCTTGGAGCACGGAGAGCAGCGGCGCCTTGACGACACGCGCCAGCCAGCCGCGCGTCACGTCAAAGTACTCGTTCAGCATCGCCTCAAAGTCTTGCATGGCCTTGTCCTTGGCTTCCGCTCTCCTCTCCAGAAAGAGCGACTGGATCCGCCGGAGCGCCATGACTGCGCGTGCCACTGAGCGAAGGATCTGAAGCGGGGACATGGCCACAACAGCTCCCGTAGCGTCCGAGTCTGGCAAGGCTTGTCCCTCTGCGGTCTCCATCTCCAGACGCCATCGGGGCCTGCGCATCACGCTGCCTCCGCTGTTGATAGACGCGCTGAGCAGATCGACCATGCGCTTGCGCCCTTCGCTACGCTCTACGCGCTTCCGCTCGCGCTCTGCGTCGGCGTCTGATACGTCAGGAGGTGCATTGCCCGTGCCTTCATCAGCTACAGGCGAGGCGGCGCGATCTACGAGCTCTTGGAGCTCCGCGTCCAGCTCGTGGTCGTCCATGGCGCTGCCCTCAAGCGCCTGAAGGCTCTGGAGAGGACAGCAACGAGTGGGCTAAATGCGCGTTGTCGACGAGGAAAACAGCAACGCCAACTGACCTCTTCGTCCTCCGGGGTCCACCGGACATCAGGCGCCATGAATGGCGTAGGAGGCAGAGGCAGAGGACTGGGAATGGGGTGTGGCGTGCTGCATGCAGCCGGATGTACCGCTTGAATCGCGCCCAGTGTAGTTGCGCTCACGTCGCTCGAGCGCTTAGAGTTGCTCCTTCGTGAAGGCGGCGCGTCGATAGTAAACCCTTCACTAGGCAGCCCATCGCCGTCGTCTAGGTCCGTCGGTATGGCTCCAGGCAGCGAGCTGTGCGATTTCCGAGCACCGACTGGGATGGTGGGCCTGTTCAGCCACACGCCTCAAGTATAAAGAGAACAACTCCACGGAAACGAACCCAGACATTGGCACATATCCAACTCTACCGCTGCTCTTGGCTCGGATAGACGAGTTCCCTCAGCAAGTTGTTTTGCTGCACGATGGAGTCGAGCAGCTGGGCCGTCGTCGAGGCCGAATGGGGGAGCCACTCGTCCTCGCGACGCTCGCTCTGCGCTAACACAGAAGCAGGCATTGGCTTCTTGGTGGATGCGAATGAGGCTGTTTTTGAGTTGTCGCTCCCATTTCGACTGCTCTGTTGCCTTCGAGCCTGCTTGATGGTACGATTCATTAGCGACAACGTCAGGAGGGAACTAGTTTAACAATACAAGGCTGACGAACCAACCTCCAAGTCTTGGATGTGGATCTCAAGCTCGCGCACTTGCTGGCTAGGATTTCAGTCAAAGCCGTCAACCTCGACGTAGCAAATGGATACTGGGCTGTATGCCGGCGCCATTTGGCACGCACCTTAGCCGCGCGGCTCGGTCCGCTCTGAGGTCCTGGCCTCGAGCGCGGTGGGCACGGACGAGTTGCAGCTCCAGCGCCTCGCATTCCAGGTGCAGCGCCACGAGCTGAGGGTCGGATGCATAGTTCATGGCGGCGTCTGGGGTCTGCTTACGGCCCCAAGCCCTTGTCCTTGGGGAGCAAACAGCGATCGAGTAGTGCCGCAAGCTTTTCTCGTCGCCGATTCTTTTCTTGGAGCATACCCACGTCAAGTGCCAAGTGTGTAGACGTCAGTGCGCGCCAATCGACTCACCCGTGCGTGTATTGACTCGCCAGCTAGCGCGACGCCGCGGCCTCAACTCTCCGCTGTGACGCCCGATTCCTCGCGAAGCACCTGGTTCGACTCAACGTCGACCGTTTCCTGGCTCTGCTTGCCTTCGCCCGCGTCGCTAACAGCAGCGTCCTCGGCCGCCTTGGCGTGCAGCTCCTCCAAGGAGCTCAGTAGCCCGAGCGACTTGTCCAGGACCGCAGCCGACAGTTCGAGCGTCGACGCGGATGACTGCATCGTAAAGTTGGCCAGGAGCGACGACCCCTCAGTCGTACTCTTCTCGACGAGATCTTTGAGCTTCCGGAGCTGACAACGGCGATCAAAGCGCCTTTAGTTCTTCTCCCCCGCATTCTCCTCGTCCTACAGCGACGACAAAAGCGACGCACCTGCAGGTTGACGTGACGCACTTGCGCCGAGATCTCGTCATAGTGACACTTCATCTGGCCGCAGATGCCCGGGAGCGACTCGGCCGCGTCGCTAATGTCCAGCACGCCGTGCGTGTGGATGCCCTCGGTCGCCACCTGGTCGTGCTCCGGCACGTGCGCCACCAGCTTGCCCGCAAACTTGCACGTGTCGACCTGCCGGAAGCCGACGACGCGCGGCTTGGCCAGCTCGCTCTTGGACGGCACAAGCTCCAGCGACAGGGAATAGCGCTCGCCGCCGCTGCACACGTCGCCGTCGTCGAACTCGAGCTGCTTGTACTGGAGCGTGATCGGGTCCACTTTCCACCCGCGGAAGATGCCCAGCAGCCGCGGCTTCTCCGGCGCGGGCGGGGGCATCGCCGGCGTGTCAGCTCCTTCCGTAGACGGCGCTTCTTCCACCCGCTTGACGGCCGTCACGTTGCGCAGCGCGCACACATTGACGAGGTATCTGCGTCGCATTCCACAGCGCATCCGTCCGTCAACTTGGCGTCCATCTGTAGCAGTAGTAGAGATCTGTAGGTCGGTATAGAGGCTACTTGTCGTCCTGGAGAGAAGCTGATACGTCCTTGACGCAGTCCAGCAACGCCAAGTCGGTCGAGAAGGGTCCTGAAGCGCGTCGGTAGCTCGTAAAACGGTCAAAGGCGCGGGATTCGATTGCGCATTAGGACGAAGGAGACGGCCCACGCGCTCACCTTTAGCCATCCACACGGGGTCGCGGATCGGCACGGGCACGTTGTCGTCCACTGGTCGCGGGCGAGAGACCACGCGGATGTCCACCTTTGGCGCCGCCGCGCACCGCGCGAGCGCGAGCGCCGCGAGCAGCAGGAGCGCGAACAGCGCACGCGGCCTCGTCGTCGCCATTTTGTGAGCTGGTTTGATAATGACGCGTCACACTCGGACAACATGTTATCTAGTGTGTCCTACGCAAAAATAGGATATGCCTCAATTCAGTATGGTTCTCATTAGAATACAGTACTCTCAGTCCACATTGTGCGGACAAGATCCGAACGTGGAAGTAATTATCGGAGCACTGTACAACAGAGCACAGTATTGACAGCACCTAGCGTTACTTCACAAGTTGAAGGTCTACGAGGAAGTATGTCTTTTTGGCTACAGTAGAGTACTCTACGGTTGCATGTTCGACGCGGTCGGTGCGATCCAGTTGGCGAGCTTGCGCATGGCCACGTCCAAGTTGGGGCACACGGACTTGATAAAGCCCTCGATGGCGTCTATCGTCAGGTCGTCCTGCTGCAGAGACGACAGCTCCGTGTCAGCTCAGCACCCCTCCGGCAGCCGTTGAAGCTGCATCTACACTAATCATGTAGCCATCTCGCTCCGAGCTCGGGCAGCGCCCTCCCCAGTATCGCCTGCTGAATAAACGTACCATGCTTTCGATCAGGTACAGCGCGATCTCACCCTTGAAATCCACAAAGGCGAGTCGCACGAAGAGCTCCTCGGGCCGGCGGCCGAAGCACGAGCCAGGCAGGATGGCCACGCCCGTGTCCTGCAGCAGGCGCGAGCAAAGCAGCGCGTCCGTCGCGATGCCGCGGCCCGCGAGCGCCTTGCGGTGCCGCGCAAAGCTCGGGAAGATGTAGAAACCGCCCTCGGGGAGCTGCACCTCAACGTCCATCTTCTGCAGCTGGTACACGCACCAGCGCCCGATAATCTGCAGAATGCGCCGGCACTTGGCCTTGTAGCTCAAGATCTCAATGCAGCTGCTCATGCGTCCACTACGTATCAGTGACCCTACGGGCTGGCCACAACCCCATGGAAGGATGAAGAGCACGTACCCGGGGACGAAGGCGCGCCGAGCGGCATACTGGATGGGCGACGCAACCGACGTGTACGTCTCCGAGGCCATGACGAGCATGCTCTTGCGCAGCCAGCGCAGGCTGGGCGGGAATAGCCAGAAGCCCATGCGCCAGCCGCCAGCGCCGCACCACTTGCTCAGCCCACCCGAGACGATTGTCCCCTCTGGGTAGTGCCGCGAGATGGAGAGGTGCTCGCCCGTGTGGTGCAGCTCCGAGTAGATCTCGTCTGAGATGACCAGCACGCGGTACTTGCGCGCCACCTCGGCCACCGCGCGCAGCTGTCGTATCAGTCGCAATGTCAGATACTGTAGTAGTAGTAGTAGTAGTTGGATGCTGGATCGATCGATATCCAGTCATGAAGAGCTCCGCTCACCTCTTCGTCGTGATATGCGCAGCCAGTGGGGTTCGACGGGCTGTTGAGGATGAGGATCCGCGGCGCGTCTACGCTCTCAACCCAAGGTTAGATCCAACAGCTGCAATATCTCTATGAATCGATAGTCCAGCCATAGTCGCTTTTTTTTACCTGGGTCCTTCTCACAGAGCTCCTCGAGCACTTCGGGCCGCAGCACCCAGTGGTCCTCGGCGAAAGTCGGCAGCCACATCATGTTGCTTCACGCCCAGACGTCATTGCCAGGCCGTCAGCGTCAGCTCAGCACTCTCTATCAAGACGGTTCCGCTTCAAAGAGAACGAACCGCCCGGCAATGTTGGCTTGCGGCGCGTAGCTCGTGCAGCTCGGGTTGGGCAGCAGCAGGTCGCCGTAGTAGACCGTCTGCAGCACAAACAGCAGCTCCTTGGTGCCTGGCCCGATCAGCACGTCGTCCTTTGAGAAGTCTACTTGCAGCGCCTCGGTCCCCCACGCCGCAATGTCCTCGCGAAGCGCTGGCAGCCCCGCCACTGGCAGGTAATCGCGCTGGTGCGAGTTGGCGCTGCTTATGACGGCGACATGAGTGATACATACACCGCGGAAAGGTTAGCGAGGCGATACGGACGTGCATGCGCCTTCATAACGCACCGCAGCTCGTCGACGATGCACTGCGGGATGGGGAAGGGCGACTGGCCGAGGCCGAGCTTGTAGATGGCCTTGCCCTCGAGGATCATCTCGTTGCTGAGCTCGTCCAGCGCCGAGCCCGCCGACGCGCACAGCATGCGGATCTTGCAGTTGATCGCGCGCCGAGGACCTGCTCACATACGTTTACCAAGTGAGAAGCGGCGTCTCCCTCTTCTCCTCCTTCGATTACCCGTATCCTGCGGTGCGCACACACCCTTGGAGAGCGCGGACCGCTCCATCTCCTCGGCCGAGCGCTTGCGGCTGCCGGCAGCCGACTGCTTCTGCGCCGAGCGCACGTCGCTCGAGCTGCTCGCGCCATCACCGAAGCCCACGCCGTCGCGCTCTCCCTCCGCCTTCAACGCCTCGCCCTTCGTCATCGCGCCGAGATGAGCGCCGGTCGTGGCCGCCGCCGCGTCCTGGGGAGCCGCGGGCACGCCGACCGCGCGCGAGAGCTTGCGCTGCAGCGTCGTGCGCGCGACTCCGTGCTTGCGCGCCGCCTCGCGCACCGACATGAGCCCGCCGGCGACGGCGGCGATCGCCTCCTCCATGTCGGCCGCCTCCTCCCTCCTCTGTTGACGCGGGAGGAAAACCCGACGAATTGTTAAGGATATAGGGTCTAAAACGGAGGTGGTCTTATGATTGCGGCACTTCACTATGCATCTAAAACGCTCTGAATTTGTCCAAATCGTGGTGTAAACGCGTCAATTCATCCTCACGTCCCAGAGATTGAGAGCGATCAATATTGCGCCACCATAAGAAGAATGCCGTTGAGCCACAACTTCCGCACGACGTACTACAAGACGCTGGGCGTGCCGGTGGTGCAGCACATTGTGGACGTGGACGCGTCCTTTGCCGCGCTACTGGGGGACCGGGACGCGGCGGCCGCGGCGCTCGATGGCAGAGCCAGCAGCAGCAGCGCCAGTGCGTCCAGCGTCAGCGTCGTCAACGTGCCGCAGCTCGCCAAGCTGGCGCTCGAGGTGGGCGTCGCGCCAGGCTTCCGCGCACTCACCTGGCAGCTTCTGGTGGGCGCGCTGCCAGCTCTGCCTGCTGCCTGGGCGTTCGCGCGCGAGCAGCGGCAGGAGATGCTCGACGACCTGCTGGCCGCCGCCGCCGCGCTCCAGCCACTCGACGCCAGTGGCGAGCAGCAGTCAGACGATGAAGCGTACGGCTCCGATGACCCTAGCGCCAGTGGAGGCGAACGGGAGGCAGAGATGAACAGCGCGGCGACGCGACTCGTCCGGCTGCACGAGTTCCACTGGACGTGGATCCTCCAGCGCGATGCGGCCGAGCTTTGGGATGTGAGGGACGCGCGCGCGGTCGCTCGCGCCGTGTGTGAGGTGCTGCCGGACGAGACCGCGCGCTTCTGGAGCTTCGCGCGCGCGTTGGAGCTGCTAGATGATGGGCTGGCGCTGCTGGAGCCGCCGATGGGCACGTGCGCGATGCGCGGGATGTCGACAAGCGAAGTCGAGGGCGTGCTACTGCGCGTACTCGACGTGAAGCGCCGCCGCGCCGTCGAGACGTCGTCCAGCGCGGTGCATGCGCACAAGGAGCGTCTGTGATTTGTGAACGCGCAACACGGTCTCCATTACTTCCTTAGAAGCCACGCAACATACCTCAACCTCCCGTCGTCCGGCAGCACCAGCACCCACGCTCACTCGGCAAGCGCGTCCTCCCCGTTGTCGTCATCGTCGTCGTCATCCTCATCGTCGCTGCTCTCCTTCTTCGACTCGCTGTGTGCTCTCCGCGGACGCTTGGCGCGTGGAGCCGGCAGCAGCGACTTGCGACGTCGTCGAGTCGCTGCTGCAGACGCCGCCGGTGCGCCGCGCTTCTTGCGCGTTGCGGCTTTTACCGCGCCCACATCTCCGTCAACGTCGAAGTCCATTTCCTGCTGGTCCTCCCGTGCGGCTCGCAGCGTCGACATGAACGCGCGCCAGTGCAGCTCGAACGAGTCCGTGCACTTCAGGTCGTCGACTGTCGGCAACTTCGCCCGTCGAGCGCGCTCCGACACTGTTGTTGGCTCGTCGGTAGCCTACACGATGCATTACCAGTGAGAAAAGAGCGACTAGGGTCTTCGCGTTCGGATCACGGCACGTACGGTGGAGGCGTTGGAAGGGCGATAGGTCTGGCAGCGCTCATTATCGAGACCGTACATGTCCTTGAGCGCGAACTTGAGGCGCAGGAGCAGGCAAATCGCAAAGGCTGCGCACCCTCGGGCGTGCAGCTCTGGCAGCCGCTTCCTCGGGAGCTTCTTTGCAGCCGCCATCAGTGTGCTAGGCTCAATCCCTGCCTCTTCTGGGTCCTCGTCGTCCGGAACGCTTTCGAACACCCCGGCGCTGGCAAAGATCTCTTTGAGGTCGTCCAGACTCGAGCTGTTGATTCATTACGAGAAAGCCGAGCGTCAGTCATACGCGTAAACAGGGTCGCCCTCGCGCGCCGAGCTCCTTACCTGAGCTTCAGGCTGACGTAGCGGTTGATTAAATAAATAATATATAGCGGCTCGTCCTCGACTTCGAACGGCAGTGCAGCCAGTAGCTGAGAGAGGTAGCACAGGTATCCAAGTGTCGGCATGGCCGTGAGAGCCGCGGCAGGGTCCGCCGACACATCAAGCGAGGAGAGCACACTCCCTGTCAGCGTGAACTGGTTCACCAGCGCCTTGAGGAAAATGTTGCGGTGCGTGCGAGTCCCACGGATGCACGTTGAGTAGAGGCGTCCAAAGAGGCAGAAGGGCTTCATGTCCTTGTCGACGGCCCAAACTGTCGGCAGACCATTCACGCTGTTGCTCGAATTTGCCGGTCCATCAAACGCTGTGAGCTGGAAAGAGTACGAGATCGCGATACCCTGGATCGTCGGCGTGTACAGCAGATTCGGAAACTTCTCGTGGAGCGCTAGCAAGTGCTCATGTGCTGCATCACGAATGGGCACGATGCGGTCTGTCTCGAGCGCCACGAGCGTCGGGATGCAGTGAAGTGGGCTGATAAGACCCTGCGTAAGCAAGTTGCCGACGCACGCGACTGCTTCTGTGCGAACCCGCGCCATCTTTGTGCGCATCAACGCCAACACGTTTGGCAGCTGCGCTTGCATCACACTGCCGATTAGCGCAGCATCTGCTTCTTGGTCGCCTTGAACTTGTTCTTCTTTGCTCTTCAACTTGTTCATGTCACGAATCGCGATGCCCTTCTCCAGGCGATTCTGCTCAGCCTGGAGGAGAGCGTTCATACCCACAAGACACTGAAGCTTCAACTCATCCGGTGAGTCCGTCAGGAGCGACCCAAGTACTCCATCTTGCTGAGAGCGAAGAAAGAGCCGCGGTCGAAGAGGAAACAGAAATCCCAGTCCCTGGACTGCTTTCGCGGCGCACATGACGCTCCCTGGGATCTTCAGATACTTGGAGTACTCGTCATACAGAGCCTGTGTGACGTTGCCAACAACGAGTTTCTTGGCCTCCGACGCCAGTGCTGGGAACTTGTCGAAGTCAACCGTGCCAGCAATCAGCCCGGCGCTGAAAAGCGCACGCTGGAGCATCGACTGAGCGTCTGGTGGAAGATCAGCGAGCGACTTGGCACCTCCGTACTTCAGCAGATACGCGTAGAACGTTTCCAGAAGCTTGAACAACATCGATGGAGGCTTGCGAGTGCTGGCAGCAATTGTAGCCAAGCATCTGACGCTTGGGACGACAACGCTCGGTGGTGCACGGAGCACAAGCTGATTCAGGTCGCTTGATACGCGTGCTGCAATCCGCGGTGTGATCCTCTCCATCCCTGCGAAGATGTGCGTCAGGATCGAGACAGCGAGGCTTTGGATCTTAGCTTCGATGCCCTTGCTGAGCGAGTCATCCTCCTTCAAGTAAAGCGTCATGTGGTCCAAATGCGGCGAAAGCAACGGTGGAAATGCCTCGCAAAATGCCGACAGCGCCTTCATGCACGCGAGGAACTGCTGATCCAACCCGGAGATCGTGACTCCCACCAACGGGTTCCCTTCTTCGAGGTGCAGAAGACGCTCAATCAAGCACGACACGAGCTTCTCTGACCGTTTGCGAGCCATTTGAATGTCGTCCGAGCGATCCCGTGGCACGCGACCAGCAGCAGAAGATACTCGGGCGTCGTCCGCGTCTTGTAGCAGCCGCTTCAGCAGTGCGATAAGCCAAGAGAGACTCGGCATATCGTGAATCACTTCGACAATAATGGTCGTGACCTGTTCCGAGTTGTCGATCTTGGAACGCTTGGTCTTCACCACGCTCGATGGAGTAACGACTGGACGCCGGTACGCAGACCATGCCTCTTCAATAGACCGCGCTATCTTCCCATCTGGGGAGAGGAACTCGGTTGCAGTTACGGGTGCAGTCGCTTTTCCTGGAGTGACCTCGCTGGCTGGCTTCGTCGCGACCGTCGTCCATCCGGGCGGAAGTCCGCTTTGCTCGATGTCGTCCCCAAAGCCGTTCGAGCTCGGCGAGATCAGCCTCGTAGCCAGGTCTGCGCCGAACCAAACCTCCTGGAATGTGTCGATGATGTAGTTTTTCACGACTTGTTCCTCCGCAGTGTCACCAACTCGCTCCACGAGGCTTCTCATGCACGCGCTTCGTCGGTGGACACCTTCCGTCGTTGGGTCAGATGCGTCAGCTTGATTTTGAAACGCCGGCAGTGTCAAAAATGCGCGAAAGATCTTGCACACGCTCTTCCGGACGCTGATTCCTTTGTCGCGCAAACGGTCGACTAGCATATCAAAGTACCTGTCGAACTGAAGCAGCAACGACAGGGAAGAGATGAGTCTCACCCGAGTATCGAAGGGTGTTTGAGCAGAGCCAAACGTACCAGGGATGGCTGCACCATGAAGTACTTCCCGACCAAGTCAACAGCAGCTTGACGAACAGATATGCGTTCATCCAAGAAGCACCGCTGCACAGCGCCGCGCACTCCTGTTTCTGCCATCAGCATCGGGTCGACGTCAACGATACCAGCTAAGACCTTCAAAACACGTGCGCGGAAGGTGGGAATGCCGTTGGTCAGCAGCGACATGACATGGGCCAGCAACTTGTCAAACAGAGCACAGAAGTCGCGTGCCACGACGAGTCGCAGACTGAAACGCAGGCCCAAGTCAGTCGTGGGCGGCGCAACCCTGGACTTTGTGTCGATACGAGACTTGGACACTCCCCACAATGATTTCCAGTGCTTGGCTTCGGCTTCGATGACGCTCCGACTCGAGCTCTCTTGATCATGGAGCGATTCACATACGAACCGCAAGAGGAGTAACCGCCGCGAGTCGACTTGTGTCATCTCCGATCGACTGCCTCGCCGCAAGTACGCGACCACAATATGTTTCAAGACGACCAAGTCGTACTTCGGCTCACCTTCCTCGGCAGCCTTCTTCACAATCACTCCAGCTTCGCTCAGCAACCCAGAGTAGTCTTCGATAGCAGATTGCGCATCCACGTCATCGGTGAGCTTGTCGCGGCCCACTTCGCCTTGCTGCACCTTGATGGCCGCACAAATGTTGCCAACCAGGTTGAGAGCAGTCAAACCCAGCTGGGACTCCATTTTGCGCGAGTCCTTGGAAATGCTTCCACTCAAAATGCTTGCCAGCGACGAGCTGATGACTTCGAGCAAGATCTCCGCACCTGCCCATTCAGGCCGCGGGAACATAATCAGCATGTCTTCCACGAAGTTGTCCAGCACCACTCGGTTGTCTCTCTCTTCATTCTTCTTGAAGCACTCTTTCATGAGCGGTCCAATGAAGAGACGAGCAGCGTCGCGTGATTCCTCGAGTGCAGCAGTAGATAATGCATTCAGCTCACTCAGCGACGACGTATGATCCGGAGCTGGGTCATCTTGCACGACAACGGCTTCGCGGTTCGACGTTTCATCAAAACCTTCCATGTCCACAGTCGACGTACACGACTGCACCATCGCGACTACCAGCACTGATACACGCTGGATGTAATCTTTGGAGTTGAGCAGCTTCACAGTCCGCAGATTCCGCTTTGCCGTTGGGAGTTTCATCATGGCGCCAACGATCTCCTCCATCACCAGGGAACGATGGTCCTTGTAGCTCATGAAGACACTCCGAAGCACCAATAGACCACTTTGCTGGAGCGCCGTGGCGAACGAGCTATGCTCCAGCAAGTAGAACTCGACCATGGCCGATGAAAAATGCAAGATCCACCGATCTGCAAGCTTGACAGCCTGGAGTAGCTGCGACAGTTGCTCCATGAACTCACACACGACCGGGACGACACGCTCGATCACTTTGCGAATACTCTTGTTGGAGCGCAGACTGATACGCTGGTGACTTGATACTCGACGAGCAGTTGCGAACGTGTTTTCCTTCGGTTTGTCGCTCTTGTTGTGCTGGGCGGCGTTTGCACTCGGGACGCTCACCGTCGTTGCCAAACTCGTGTCGATGCAGGGTAGTATCAGGCGTCTCACTGTGTTGTTCAGCAGTTGGATGCAATTGTCGATCGTCTCTTCTGAGAGCGCGCGACGATCAATGTCTGCCGTTGACATGATAATGAGCTGGCACAGTCCAACGTCCAGCGAGGTCATCAACTCGATGTCCATTCCAGCCGCTTGCCACTCGCTGCTAGCACTGGCTTCTGAAGTGATGGAGACCAGCAGATCCACGGTCAACCCATGCTGAACCTGGAGCATAGCAAATATCGTGTGTTAGTCAGACAATAACAGGAAAATAAATTCACGATTGCGAACAGGGTACCTGCTTGTCGAGCAGGCTCATCAGCGACACGAGGAGATCAGGCTCAACCTTCTCTATCAGGCTGGCCTTCTCCATGACTTTGAGAGACTGCATGAGAGCTTGCACTTCAGAGCGCTCAAAGACAGCCATCAATTCGCGTCCAGAGGTTGCCTCAGCTTGCTGTCGATCGGCCATAATTTCCAACAGGTGCTCGATCATTTCCGAGTACTTTTCGACGCTTCCTGCGACCCGCTCTTCGTTGGTAAACAGCGTACGCGGAGGGCACTCGTCGATTTCTTCGTGCACTTGCGACTCTTGGCTTTCGTCGATCTGGTACTCCAGATCGATAGTGTTGGGAACGAGCGTACGTAGCTCTGGGTTGTTCGAGAATAAGCGCGGCTTCTTGCTCGAACTCTTGGCGTCGAGTTGCTGCCCGTCTTCGGTCTTAGAAGCTGATCGCTTCACGTTCCGCTCGCTCGGCGACGCGGTTGGTGATGAGGTTTGACCTGTCGTCCACAAGCATCGATTGCCGACAAGGACGTTAGCATGGCAACGATGGCTCACCTTTAAGGGGTCATCGAGTCATGCCCACAGCAAATAATCGAGCTTACGCACCTGCAAATACGCCTGTCGCCACTACGGCTCGCGCCCACGGCGGCAGCTTCTGCAGCGTGTCTGGGTGCAACGGCGCCGTCATTTCGCTTGGACTGCCCATACAGTATAACGCCGTTAGCCTACGACAGTCCATCTGCACCCGAAACAGCGCCAAAACAGCACGCACATGGCGCCACAAGTGGTCGCGCTCCGGATCAACGCTGCAAGCCGCTCCGGGTCAAAGCTCACGTCGGCCACCTCCTCGGCTGGCACCGGGTGCAGCGCCTCGCGCACGTCCGCCGCCGCTGCATCCGCAGGATCCACGTACAGCGGGAACAGGAACGTGCTGCCCAGCATCTCGCCCGCGCTGGATCGCGTCCGCTCGGCTTCGCGCCCAGCACCAGGAGCGAGCGTGGCGGCCAAGAAAGAAAGTGCGGCTTCCGGCCCGCGCTTTTCGCAAGTTTCCCTTTGGCACGAGGCAACTTGAATCAAAGGTCGCGCGAATGTTGCGCGAACAGATCAGAGTTTTCTACCGTAGCTAATGTTTTGAATGGCAATTGTTTGCAGAAACGTTCAATAGCGCTCTAAAATATGAAATTGAGTTAAAGAGCAAAAGTGATCTTTCCTGAGGACTCCTGGGCGGCATCTCGGCTTCAATCGGACCGGTATGAGCTGCACAATATGCTCACTTCTCTGACGCACCCAGCGGCGACCCACTCATGGAGGACTCAGGGCACCCAGGCAAGAATGGCGCTGGCCCAATGGATCCCAAAGCGACGCCTTCCAGTCTGAGTGGAAATACAGATTGCGCCTTGAAGCGTTTGAAACATGGATTAGAGGCGCCGCTGGGATCGCACGAAGAGATATACATAACAGGCGTCGCATTCGCAAGGCAGATTTCCAATACGCCGTCGTGGCTTGAGCTAAATGAAGTAGTGGAGGTCGTCGACGGTCCATATCGTGCCGCGTGGCTGGCGGAGAACAAAGAGCGTGATGAAGTCCCTGTCGGCAGCTGAGGGTCGTCGTGTTCTAAGGGCGCGGCGGGGACCTGTTTGGAGGGCGCCACCGACGCCCTCCCATGGTAAGACGAATTGCCAAAGGGCAGATAATTCGCACGGTTGACCGAATGTAGCAAGTCCGTCGATACACAGCCCCCCGTCAACAGCCGCTAGTCCGACGTGCCGACCGGCGCGATGAAAGGGTGAAAGCGGAGCCGAGGGCAGCTAGCTCACCTTAGAACTCGGTCATCACGACAGGGGCGACCTGCTACCGAAGGAGGGCGTTTACAGTCGTTCTTTCGCTCTTTGGCGATAGCTAGCTTCGAGCGTACTACGTAGTAATTGCCTGGACTCGTCTAGACACAGAATGCGTCGGATGTCAACCCGACGATAACATTTGTATGTGTATCCGACACTTTATGGGTCTCAGTTGGACATGATACATACTGCGTAGACGCTAGTCGTCAAGTCTAAGAAGGACCTATGGCCAGGCTTTGATAGCTGAATGAATATTACCATTTTTTAGCACTAAAACATGATATGGATATGCTAGTACTATAATATAATTGGCAGCTGTTTCAAAAGCTATACAGTAGCAATTGATCTAGTCGAATAGTACTAGTAAATGATATTATTATAGGAATGATATATTCGAACCGGAGAACGTGTTAAAGTGAAGGCTTTCGTTGTGGCAAGTGCATAAGACTTACGGAGGACGAATCCTTCCCAAAAACGCATTCACTTGCCTCTCTAGAACGTATTCAGTGTGAAGGCCATCATTTTGTGATGTACTCACGCAACCACATTAACAGCAGTCAGTGGCGCTGTTTCCATCGGTGGTACTGCTGGCTCGGCTCTTGCTGGGCAGAAGTATGTCCACGGCTTTCCAGGAACGCGATTTTTCGAACGCCGGCGCTGTCATGAGCGAGACACGTACTCGCGCTGACGCCGAACGCGCGGATAAGTCATTTTCA
>JAADXZ010000020.1:0-79725 GCA_023338055.1 Phytopythium mirpurense
TACTTGTCCTTGATGCAGATGATGTGTACGCGTAACTGAAAACCGTACATCGATCAAGAGCAGCTCAACTTGAGCCTCAATGGCGTCGCTTCGGCGAGCGGACAAAGAGTGATTTCATGCCGCTTCAGTGGAATCTTGCACTGCACAGCATAGAAAGGCAGACCAAACCGGCTGCATCGTCAACACCTCTGCTTGGCTGGATAAGTTCTTGATCGGCCACGAAGGTGTCTGCTGCTTTTTCAATCAATGGTTGTAAATCGCTGTGTGTACCGTACCGTACAGCTATAGCAGCAAATATCCGGTAGGATAACTGGTTGTAAACTGGGTACAGCTTGTTCATCTGAACCCATTGGGTATTGCGGGTAGGAATGCAAGACATCTTTCCCATTAGCTAAAATACAGCATTAGCGATCAAAGCATCGATTTTATTGGCTAAAATACATCTAAAAAATCCAAAGCAACCAGATATCATCTGCTACCTCAACTATACAAACACCAAGTGATATCCCCACATTCGCACGCTTCCCGCACTTGCCCCCAGTCTCTTGCCTCCGGGAGCTCCCATTTCATCGCTTCCTTCGTCTCGAACGCGACGACCCCCACGCTCCGCGTACACAACAACAAGCCCCCGTACAGACTCATGCAGACGCTGCGCTTCTCCACGGCCCTTGCGGTGGCCTTCAGCGCGTTCGCGGCGGTCCAGGGCGCCGGCAGCAGCAGCGGCAGCAGCGGCGACGCGGCCGTCGGCAGCGGCTCCGAGAGCCTGCTGGAGCTGCTGCACGAGGTGCAGGACGCCGTGGCGGCCGACCCGGCGCTGACCAAGATGTTCAACATCACGGACGCGAGCAAGATGAGCGAGGACGAGCTCGAGGAGCTGCTGCGCGACATCATGGACGTGTCGAGCGTCAGCGCGAGCGCGAGTGCGAGCGCCGGCACCGGCAGCGAGGTCGCGGGCAGCGCCTCAGTGGAGGACAACTCGACCGCGGACGCGCCCGCGGCGGCTTCCGGTAACGCGGCGCAGTCTGCGCACGGGGCGTCGGCCCTGGCGACGGTCGCGATCCTCGCTGGCGCGTCTCTCGCCAGCGCCGTCTTCATGTAAAACGAGTCTGAAGCGGCCGAGCCTCGCCAAGGCAACGCAACAGGAATTGGGAAGAGGAAAAGAGCATCGCGTTGGATAATACAGTATCACACACACACACACACACACACACGCATACCGCACATGCCGGCTTCCAGCCTTATGTGGTCATGTGGGGAGCAGTGCCACCGTCACGAGTGGCCACTCTGCCTACAGATGTCCGAAGCACGACCAGTGGGTTCAATTCCAACCCGTTGGCCAATGAACCAGTATAATATTTATTAGATAGTATTCAGTCAGTCACGCCTTCCACGAGGCCTAGTATATGATGCGTCCGTTGGCCGAATATCCATTCCCCACGGCAGCTGCGGCGCCGCTCGCACTCGCGCTCTCGCTCAGTTCGCGCACGGTCCAGCCCGTCTGGTCTACTTCGCGCGCACCGAGTCTGGTGCTCGAGTGGTTATAACCACGGCTCAGATCCGGAAGGTCCAGGGATCAATCCCCGGACCGGATAGGCAAGCGGGCCAAGCGTAATGAAGTGCTCGTATGGCGCCAGCTTGTGGTTGCTTACACCCGGCTCAGGCCGGAGGTTCTCCAAATTCTCTACTTCACGCGCAGCAGCTAAACAGAAGCCGCTCCCGCCATGCCGTCCCTGGTGCGCTCCACGTTCGCGGCGTCAGTGCTGCTGAGCGCCGGCGCGTGGCTGCTTGCGGGCGCCGCGACGCCCGCGTGGGTCGAAGACTGGGCCGCCAATGAGGCGCTTATCTACAAATCAGTCCAGGTCGTCCCCGAGCTCGAGCAGAGCGCCGACGCGTTCGCGGCCTCGGTGGACGCCGCGATCGCCAGCGGCACGAGCGACGTCGCGCTGACCAAGATGCTCATGGACTTCCTGATCGAGCTCGACGACGACCCGCGCTTCCAGGGCTTCGCCGCGGCCGCCAACGAGGCGAGCAGCACCAGCAGCAGTAGTGGAGGCAGCACCAGCAGTAGCACCGGGTCGCTGGCGGCTGGAGACTCGCCACAGTCCGACGCTGGCAGCTCCAACGCGGCGACTGCGCCGGTCAACGCTGTCTTTGCCGTAGCGGCGGTCGCGCTTGCCGCTGCCGTCGGCTTTGCTGCTTAACCTGCGCCCATCAATAGCAAGCGAGCACTTGTCCGTGATGACACGAAGAAGGCCCATGTCGAGGGGTTTGGGCATGCGTCGAGCCCAAATCAATAGCGCGTGATTCGGAGGCGAAGAGGGATCGGAATGTGATCGCGAAAGACCTCGACCATGGTAAAGGCGCGCCAAAGTGGCATACCTGCTCTGAATATGGAGCTACAAGCAAATTGAGCAATGCGCAGCTCCCAACAACGCCTAGCAAGTCCCTTCGAAAAGAGGGTCCCCGCCCGTCTGGCAAGCGTCGTGTCCAATCCGCCGGCTCCATCAGTCGACACGAGCAGTCCCTTTGATATGGAGCCAGCCAGCGTCGCAGTCAGCTCGACATCCGAGCTTCAGTCCTGCCGCCGATAGAGTCACTAGCGCCGCCATCGCTGGGAACTCCACAGGCGGAGTGTCTCGCGCTTAACCGACGTGGCAAGCGCATGAGGCCGGCGACCAGGAGTATCTTGGACAAGGTCGTCTTGACCGCATGCGCAGGCCAAACGACCGATCCCGACGAATCGGACGACCCAGCCACCCCGAGCGGCATTGCTCCAGTGCAACGGCGCCATGTTCCGAGAGTGCATCGCGCAGCCGGGTAACCGCACTGGCATGGGCTTCAACCCGCGCATGATGGCCATCTCGTGCGACTCCAACAAGTTCCCCGCGGAGATGCGGCAGTCGACGCGCCATGCGATCCGGAGTACGAACTCTGGCTTGGCTCTTCGCTCCCCTCGCGCTCGAAGGGCATGGTAGCAGTCTCTTCCGCTAGCGTATCGACCAAGAAACATATTATCAGAGTATCGAGCGTTGAATGTGCATAAGCCGCGATCTAAACCCCATGCGGACGCCCACGGAGCCATCCAGCGGGAAGCGCGTCGAGTCACATGGACCCTCGGCGGTTCTTGGGCGCGTCGTCCTGCCGGTCGCGAATGATGACGACCGAGGCTGCGACGGCGCTGTGGCTGACGCTGTTGCCGCTGCGGCGCCGGTCGCCGCGCAAGGGCGTGCTCTCGTCCTTGCCGTCGAAGCTCTTGTGCGCATGCGGGTGCGTGTGGTGCTGCGGCGACAGCGGCATGAGCGCACCGAAGTGGCCGCTCGTGAGCGCACCGCGCTGGGACAAGTGGTGATGGCTCTCGCCCGTGGCGCTCGCCTCGCCATCGCACGAGAGGTCGTCGTCGTCCTCGCCGTGCTTGGACAGCAGGTAGATCCCGACGATGATGACTGAGGGAGCGTAAATGGCCACACATACTAGCGTTAGATGGCTTCCAGTGCAAGCCAACCCATAGAGGGAGGGAGGACGGACGTACATGCTAGTGCGATGGGCAGACAGACCCACTCGAAGACGGTGAAGCGCTCGTACTTTTCGTAGTATACAACGCCTCCGATGACGCTCGACTGCGTGTGCAAAGATCGATACATCGATAGATCCGGTCAGTCTTCAAGGTTGGTAATCACACAAGCAAGAGCCGGCGCCAATAGAAAGACGTACCCCAATCCAGAAGCACTGGAACATGGGGAAGACGCTGAGCGTGTCGCCCGTCATGATGGCGCGGTTGAGCAGGTCGGTCTGGAGCACGAGCGTGCAGATCATGCCGCCCACGAATAAATACGTCGTGAAGTACACGAACTGGTTCTCGCCGCTTATCGTCAGGATCAGGAGGATCGACGCGCACTGAGGGCAAGAGAGAGAGAGGGGGAATCAATCAGCACGTCACACCCAGACCAACACTATGGTACTAGTAGTAGTATGTGTGCCGCATGGAGTGTCCTTCATGGCCAGCGGATGCCGCACGCACCTTGGCAAGCAGCACCGAGAAGGAGCCAAAGATGCCCGAGGCCGTCGCGTACAGGAACGGCAGCAGTCGGTACTTGTTCTCGTTCATGGCGCGCGGTAGGCGCGAGATGGCTTCCACCTGCCCAAAGATGCCGCCCAGCACTGCCGTCTGTGACTCGCCACGGTGATTCGCAGACAACCTAGTCGTGAGCGTGCCTTGTCATCAAGTACTAGCGCCATTAGGGGTCTATATAAGGTTGGAACGCACCATGACGCCGAGGTAGATGAGGAAGCCGAGCTGGAAGAACTGCATCTCGAGTTCCACGAGCGTCATCTGGTCGTCCGGCTCGTTCACCACCGTGCTCAGCACCACGCCAATGATGATGAGCAGCGTGCCGGCCACGTCCGTCAAGGTCAAGATCTAAATGGCCATACCCAACGCCTGACGTTAGCCAGCCCCTCTAGGGAGCGCAATAACCCGTTTTCAAGGTGTCACGTGCCTGTCCGAGCCACAAGTGCGCGAAAAAGACGTTGGCTAGCACGGTGAACCCGCCACCGACCGACGCGACCAGCGCCTGCGGGGCAAACCTGAGAGCCACGAGCGATAGAGCGTGAGTATGCCGCCATACGGCGTGTCTACGGCTAGTAGACGACGCACCCGAGCGCCTCGAAGTCGCCAATGGCGCCGAGCACGATCAGGACCATGCCGACGATCCATACAGGCCGCGTGTAGTACGTGCGCCGCGCGAACACGGGCCGGTCCTCCTCCTGCGTCCGCCACCATAGCAATGCACACACGACGCTCGTAAGCCACGATGAGTCTACTCACACGCATACACATGCAATAGGAGCAGACAGACGCGCCCAACGTACGCGGACGTGCGAGAGCTTCTGCACGTTGACGCCGAGGTTGGAGAGCACGGCCGAGCCGATGACGATGCCCAGGCCGATCCACTTGTACTCGGGGTGCTCGCCGTCCGCCGCCGGGCCCTCGGCCGCCAGCTGGCGCAGCATGACGGCGCTATCGCTCTAGGTGTATGTATCGGACTCGGGCCGGTGCTTGCGCTCGGCAACCGGGAGCGACGAGTGCGTGCGAGGGCGGAGGAAGACTCGGGAGGAAGACTCGGGTCACGCGCCGCTGGAGCTGCTAAGAATACCGAGGCACGCCGGCCGTTGCGCGCGGGGACTGGGCGCCAACCGCCGCCGTCGCAGCGCTACAGGGTTCAGGAGGCTCCGCTCGAGCGCTGGGGCCGCCGCAGGTCGCCGGCGTCGGAGGCGCAGCAAGCCCTTGGCGCGGTGCGGTAGTGTCGTAGTGACTGTCGGATGGAGGATTGGGGAGCGCATGGTGGCTGGGCAGCGACGGAACGACGCACCGCGGGATAAAAAACCTCTTTATTGTGATAGGCGGGCGGATTACGCTCCTTTGATAGCGCAGTGACGAGCCAGTCATACCACGGCAAGCACGTCGTTGAGCCTGTCAAAACTGATGCCGGGTTGCAGTGCTGGATCTATCATGTTCGAGAGGATTGGGGTGACCTGAGTTGGGCCTGATCCAGAACAAATGGATTAAGTGAGGTACTGATTTACAAAAATCAGATGAAAAGACATGCAAACTCTAAAGTCGTTGTATTGGATGTTGTAATTCTGCCAGATTGAGTCCACCAATGACATCGTTATATCAGTAGGCGACATCATCGTGAATTACCAAAACACGGTGTAGCAAAGAATCGGATACGATTTTATAAACATGGTGTGAATTTATTGTTCGTGTTCAAAACACGGTGTAACCATCCCCAACAAACGAATGCAGTTACCCGCATGGCCTGTGATCGGAGCCTTTATATTAAGTTTGGTATGCGTCTCTACATAATGCAATGACTGGGGGAACACACTCCCGGATCTGACGCCTAGCCAAGGCGTGTGTGTTCCCCCTGCTGTGGTGTTCCGCCCCAGCAATCCCTGTAACCGGGCTCGGTTACAGTGGCTTACACTGGCGCTTAGTATAGGACGCGTAAGTTAAATATAAAATCTATTCGATTTTCAAATAGAGTTTTACAAATAACTAAAACTAAACTCTTTACTTGCTTGAGGGAAAATTGAGAACTGAATTGAATGGTGGTAAGGCGCCCCGCAAGGCGGGCGCCATGGTTTCTAACCTCTGAAACTACGTACAAACTGTGACAGGCTCTCATGGCTGGACGTGAGAGCCCGACGTGCATCCGTGCACGCTGATTGGTCGAAAGCCCCGGGCTTTCCGACCAATGGAAAGTGTAACGGGTTACACGGTACCCTTTTGGGGTACGCGGCCGGCAACGTACTTTTGTACCCCGGCCTGCTCGTACCTAGCCGCGTGGCTACGGTACCTCCGGCTGCGACTTGCGTCGAAGACAGCTGACGTACCGTGGGTACTGTCAGACTGTATAGTTCTTTGACTTTATACGTTTCTTAGATTTGATCCTGTTAGATCTAATTAGGTTAGTTCGGAACCACCCATTTCGAATTGTCCTTTCGGACCACAGAGAAAAAAAGTCAGTCTCCATTTTGCAAAGGAAAACAACAATTGTTATTTACATTAGGGCCCATAGTGGGGCCAAGTGTATTTGACTGTTATTGTCCTAATACACCGTGAACGGTGAGCACGCTTCCTCGTGCTTAGTGCTGTGTGAACCCGTCACATGCAGCCTCTTCTCGAGAGCCGCCGCGTAATACGCGGCGCTCGACCAGAAGATGCCGATGTCTGATTCCCCTCCTGGCGCGCGCTTGGTGCAGTTTGTCGGCAGCCCACTGGCAGTGCTGAAACCTTCACCTTGTAGCCGTATACATGGTGCTTCGATTGTAATAGAGCTAGTCTCGTTTATGTTGCCGGCCGGTTTATTTTCGTGCTGAAACGTGACGTCGCATGTATAGCGGGCGGAAGGGTAGTTGTGAAACTTCTTGCCGGTCTTGGCGAGCTTATCCATCGTCCACGTCATGTCCACCGACTCGATGAAGGCCTCGTACAGGTGCGGATTGACGATCTCAAGAAAGCGGCGCACCATCTTCTAGAATGTCGACGGCGCGATGCCGAACAACGAGACAACAGTATCTCACAGCCCGCAATGCTTCAAGACCGTCACGTTCATGAAAAGACGTTCCGCCAGGATGAACGCAATTCTGGCCTCGGCCGACGTTCCACGATGAGAGGACGGACGTCTTGATGCGCTCCTATGGCCGATCAAACTCGCTCGTCGAAAAGTTGGTGTACTTCATCACACCATCAGGACCCTCTGCGCGAAGACAGAGGTCGTAAATGGGGGACGCTGCGCTCATCTTGTTTTCGGATTCGCTCGAGGGTGAACGCGGCACAACGCGGGCGATCTTGGCCTTGCGCGACTTCTCTAGAAGTAAGATGTCCGCCAAGGCCGCCCGAAAGTCCGCCTTGGTCACCGCTAAGAGCGCGATCTTGCATATTTGAGCGCGCGCCATGGCGAATGCGTGAATAGAGAAAGAATTCCGCAATGCGAAGATGATAGCGCAAACTGGAAGCCAACGAGGCAAGCATTTTTGCCCATGAATTGCCGTTCGAAAAACAAATGTTGGGAATCTAGTATGTGATTGCACATTGGGTCACTGTGACTACACTTTTCCGGTTCGTTCTTGCCAAATGCCACATTCAATACAGCCAGTATACACCCGTAAGTTTCAATATACATTGGACAAAAACTGCGCATTCCAATTTTGATCCTGCCATCGTCAATCTCAAAAACGGCAACCGCATACGCTTTGGTGCCTACCTAAATTTGAAATTGTAACAGTATCAATTTTTGCAAATTACCCATCAAATTAAGAGGTTGGCACGAGAAGAGAGCGCCAGTACAAATGCGCTCTTTGGACAAACTGATCATTGTCGCCTTTGCTGACGCTAGCCCAAGACAAACCCCTCAGCTGTCCCCATTCCGATGCCGAAGGCCTACGCGAAGGACGTCAAGACCCATGTTCTCGATGCAGGCTTGGCACGGCGACCAGTGACAAATCGTTGCCGTTCACAATGGCGTTTTGCCTCGCACCGCTCGGCCATGGGTTGATTCGGCTCGCCGAACCGGGAGTTACAAGGCCGAAGACTCCAAGCGCGGCGGGCCGTATCAGCGGAAAGCGCACAACGAGTACGTCACCTTTCTGCTGGGGTGTCTGTAAGACACGTGCGACTTGACGCTTCAGCAAATGAAGTGCGAGCTGTGCGACAACTTTGGGCTCTACGTGTGCATCGAAACCGTGCGCAAGGCGATAGAGGGGGCGTGCTTCACACTGAAGAAAAAGCACCGGGACTCCGGGTACCGCAACACCGACATCAACAAGGAGAAACTCGCCAGTTCTACACTGAGCTGTTGCACTACCTATCGGCCGGCAAGAAGGTCATTTATATGGACGAGACCAACTTCAACTTATGGTGCTCGCGCAGCTACGGCTGCAGCGCCAAGATCACGAGGGCAGTGGAGACCAACACGGTGTCCAAGAGCGCAATATCCACGTAATCGCTGCGATCTCGCGGGACGGTCTCGAATACAACACTTCGGCTCGTTTAACTCGGAGGCGTGCAACAATTACGTGAGGCGCATGCTGCGCACGATTGGAGTGCGGACGGCCCTCAGCGACGTTGTGGTGGTGATAGACAATGCGCTTTGCCACACGCCCGTCGACGACGTCTTCGAGGAGGAAGAGTTTGCGGCCGCGCCTGTCCTCCTCCTAGGTCCTTACTCTCTGATCTTTAATGCTATTGAAAACGTCTTTTCGACGTAAAAGGCTGTCGTGAAGCGCTTCATGGCAAACAACCGCCAGGCCATCCTCAACGTTCCTCTCGAAACAACTATCACCGCTCACCGCTCTCTCTTTCTTGTCCGCGCCGCTGAGGACATCTTGCCAGACGTTGCGACGCTGCTGTTGTGAAGTCTGTGCGTCAACCATACGTTCAAATTCGTTGCGCCAGCCATCCTTTTGCAAGACATAAAAGTTGGCGCGTGAAGTTCCCGCGCAAAGTACAATATTCCGAATGTTGTTTCAATAAACTAGCTCAATCATCCCACCACGTGTTTGCCATGTTTGCAATTGACGATGTCAGGATCGAGATTGGAATGCGCAGTTTTTGTCCAAGGCATAGCTTGTGTACTGAAAGAAATATCTGAAACTTACGGATGTATGCTGGTGTATTGAATGTGGAATTTGGCAAGAACGAACTGGAAAAGGTGCAATGCTGACGTTTTTCGTGATCACTGGTGTGAATCCGACGTTTGCAGTAAAACTTCCATATTTCCCGAGGTCTAGAGATTTTTTTAGATAAAGCCAGATAATAGGGGTACTCAAACCTGGCAGCAAGTTCATTATTTTTTGCTCGCAGCAAGTTCACTTTTTTCTCGAGCGATCTGATTGGCTGACAAAAACTCGGCGAGCTGCGCCGAAAAGTGGCGCAGCTCGTGCCGCAGCAGCAAGAGGCTTTGGTTTCTGTTGACGCAACTTCCGTTCGAGAAGCCGATCTTGTTGTTGATAGCGCTGCCGCGCTCGCGCTCGAGCAGCCCGTCCAGTCGTCGTTGGTCGTCGCGCTCGCGCGCGAGATCATCTGCGACATGGAGTCCAAGGAGGGTTACGAGGGGACCGACATGCGCGATAGCGCTGCGGATAGCGAGCTCGCAGAAACGCCAGTGCCGCAAGCATCGCGGGCGGTGAATAGCTGCACCTACCGCATGTGCAAACGAGTACCGAAATCAACAGCAGAGGCTAAACTGGTGGCCGTCTGCGAGAACTACAAGTGCGACAAGCGTATCCATGAGGCATGCTCTGCGCACCTGCTGGGAGAGATCGACATCCAGCCGATCGATACGGTCGCGTGTGGCAAGCGCTGCTTGAAGGCCATCGTGAAGCGGACCAAGCCAGCTGCGCCGTGTACAAGGACAACCAAGAAGCGTGTGCCTTGGCATAACGACGGACCTTCCGCCAACATCAGTTCATTGAGCTGTCTCGTGGACTGGGTCACGACGGGGACAAACTACTCTCGCTACCGCGGAGGAGAGGGCCAGCATGGACAGACCAAGCTTGCCATCGCTGGTGAGATCGTTCGCTTTATCGCAAACGCTGGCATCTCGACGGTACGCTCTCAGAAGGATGTGGTGACCAAGATCCACCAGCTTGAGTCCTCGTTTCGCTGCGCCGCTGACTGGCTTGCAGCTACAGGCTCAGGGGTCACCGACGAGCAGAGCCTCCGTCACGGCATCACCTCTCGCTGTGCGGAGTATTACGAGCTCTACCCGGTGATGAACGAGCGCCCGTCAGTGCGGCCTTTGTTCCTGAACACAAATCTGCTCGAGGATAGCGAGAGCGTTCCCAGCGACGCTGCTATTGGTGCCGATGAATCTGGTGTCGAAGACACAGATGAGTCTTTCGCGGCCTCTGCCAGCACACAGGAGAGCGGCGTGTAAACTCAAGACGCCAGCGCGAGTGCAAATGAGATCATGGCCTGCGCGGCTGGATCGACTCGACTGGGCACCGCAACTAGCTCTACCACTACACGGAAGCGTCCAAGCAGCACCCCGTTGACGATCGCTGCCCCGCGTAAGCGCGGAGGGCGCGGACACTTCGTTGAGGACATGGACGTCAGCATGATCGAGCTTAAGTCGGCTCAGCTTGCACAAGACAGAGAGTTCCACAAGATGAAGTTGCATTACCAGCACGACGAGTGCGAGATCAAGCGTGAAGAGCTCCGGATGCGTCAGGATCGAGTCGTCGACGAAGCACGCGAGGCTCGAGCGAGGATCAAGGAGGCCGAGGCTCGCGCAGGAAAGCTCCGCGAAGAGGCCGAGACGTGCGCTGTCGAGCGCCGAGTCATCCTGCTCCGCGAACGCAAAAAACTGCGAGACGAAGGCGTTGCCCAAGAGGAGATTGATTTACTGTTGCCGCTGGCCTCTAGTCTCCAGTAGAAATGCAAAGAGCTGTGCTCTGCGCGCCTCACCTGGCGCGTTGCTGGGGACGGGCGAGTTCAGCTCGTCGTCTGAGTCGAGTGGGCTCGTGTCTTTGCTGCTGTACCAGTCCGGAGGCACCGGCTCGGCAATGAGAAGGTTGTGCATGATGCAGGCGCAGGTGATGAGACGGAGTAGACGCTTCATGGATCGCTTCGAGCTGATGATGATGCGCGCGTTGCGCACGTACTGGAAACGTGCCTTCAGCACGCCAATACAATGCTCCGTCTTGATCCTGGCCTTTGCCAGCATTGTGTTGAAGTACACCTTGTGCGGGTCGAGGCTGGCATGAACTGGCTTTTTGAGTGCTGGAACCATGATCGGCGACGCTTGAAAAGCGGAGTCTCCCAGTAGGTATTCAGTGTCGCTGAAGAATGCTGCAGGATCGCGGTTGACTCGTCCATTGGCCCACACGCGGTTGTCATGTGTAGACCCAGGCCATCCGACGATCAGATCGCGAACACGGGCAGCGTCGTCGCATGTGATCATGCCGTTCAGAGCCGAGCCGCCCTTCCGTGTGTAGTAGTCGTCACCGTTGAGATCAGGCGTGTACTCAAGTGGGAACAGAGTGCCGTCCGTCATGCCGACACAATTCACGAACCCGTACTTCTCGTGCATCCGCGCGGCAATGTGACGTCTCTCGTCGACGTCAGGCCACGTGGCGACAGCGTCCTGCAGCTTCATAAAGACTGCCGCAGCTCTGGTGGTGTAGTTGTCGATGGATCCTTTGCCGAGGTCGAAGAAAAGACCGAGCTTGGACGAGGTGTTGTCATTCCCGCATGACCCGAGGCGCTTCAACAGCACCATCACATGAAGCTCAGGCCCTCCACGAAACGTCCGGCGCGGTGAGCTCTGGAACAGACTGTCGTCCCTCACGAGATCAACTAGCTTGGGGAACGCATCGCGGCTCAACCGGAAGTGCTCCAGGAACTCTCTGTCGTTCAGGTACGTGGTGTCGTACAAGAGCTGTTTCCAGCGATCACCGCGCTTGCGGTAAGTGGGGCTGCGCGTGATGTATCGGGCGCTTGAAACAGCTCGGTAGCAGGCCAGGGCTAACTCGTCGAGCTCGTCTTCAACAGGATCGTCGTCATCGAACAGGAAGCGTGAATTCGCCGCACAAAGTCGCCGCGTAAGCCGCGCTTCGAGACCGCGAAGGCAGCGCCTACGCGCACTGGAGCGCGGCATTCGCGCCTTGCTTGCAATTGCGCGCGCGCTGCTGATACGGTAACTTCAATTTCGGCGACATGGCATCTAGAAATACCGGTACATGTACCGGTATTTTAGATATACCGGTAGGCAACGACAAAAAATGTGCTTTTGCTGCACAACGCCATTGGGGGAGCCAAATCTGACCGACCGTGATTAGTTGAAAATCTTATCTTTTCCAAGGCCCGGAAAAAACAAAAGTTCTTGCTGCTGCCAGGTTTGGGTACCCCTAATGTTGTCTTAAATCAATATCTTTGAATGCTTCCAAATCAGTTTGACGAGGAACGTTAAATCAGTGAGCATATGTGTACTATTTCCAAATAAGTAAATAAAACAATATTAGTGAAAGCAAATGCATATGTTATGTATGTCACACTACTACCGTTCAGGCATGACTATTTTAGGTATGATACACTACTCACAGCCTTCTCTCGAAACGAGGCGAATCGAGGGGTTTCTGAAACCTGGAAGCTGGAGCACTTTGAGTTTTCTGGGCTTTCTTCCCGCCGATACCGCGCTCTTGACATGGACGCGATAGTGCCGAGCGGCGCGACTCCCAGCGCTTCGTCGCTCGGGGGAGCGCGCGACGCGGGACGCGCAGAGGTCGTGACGCCGCACTCTCTGCCTCAGAGCGGTGCAGGAGGCGCTAAAGGCGATCAGGACGAGGCGGTGGCCGATAGCCGGCGCAACTGGAGCCCCGAGATGCTGCTGGAGCTCGCCAAGACATACAAGCGCGTGGCGCAGGCGAACCCGGACCTGGGCCGCATGAGCGTCATGCAGCTCGTGTATGACGAGTTCCAGGCGGTGGTGGACTGCTCCAGCCGCTCGCGCAAGGCCGTGGACGACAAGCTGTACTCGATGAAGCAGATGTATCACTTCATCATGGAGATGAACGGCAACTTCAAGCTCGGCTATCGCAAGAGCGTGCCCACGTGGTTCGAGCTGTCCAAGCAGGAGCGCCGCGTCGTCCGGTCAGTGCTCGTGCTGGCTTTCCCAGGCGTTTATCACGAGACACGAGACTCACCTGTCCCTGCCGTGTGTCCCATGCCAAGTATAGCTCGCTGCACCGTGTGCGCACGCCCAACATTTCCCTCGAGGTCTTTCGCCTGCTCGACAGCGTCTTGAATCCCAACCCGAACGCACAAAACGAGGCGGAAGACGTCGCCGCGCCTGCCAGCGACTCGCCAAGCAGCGCGGCGACAGCGGCCACGCAGCCAGCACCTGTCATCACTGGCAACATCCCGGACGTGGTCGATGCCAAGCGCAACTGGAGCGAGGACGTGACGCTGGAGCTCGCCAAGGCATGGAACGCGGTGCACCAGCAGCACCCGGAGCTGCGCGGGGCGACTCTGAGCCAGCAAGTGTACGACGCCTTCATGGGCACGGTCGGGTTCTCGAACCGGTCGCGCAAAGCGGTCGACGACAAGATGCACTCGATGCGCGAGATGTGGCGCTTCGTGAGCAGGTACGAGGCGGAGCGCAAAGCGGGCGAGGACAAGCCGGCGTGGTTCGAGCTGACCAAGAAGGAGCGCCGAGAAATACGCACACGGCATCAGATCCGCGTGACTAACCTCTCACGGGAGGTCTATGAAGAGATCGACCAGGTCTTGTCGCGCTCGAATTCTGAGCCGGACGACGACAAAATAGCCGACCAGGCTGATTCAGAGGTGGGCATGGACTCGCACAGTTCGGCGCTTTCCAGTGGAGATCAAGCTACCGGACCAAGCGCGGAGTCGCAGCACCCGTCTGCACCCGCTTCCGCTTCGTTTGCTCCAGCTCCTTCTGCCGTGTCATCTCCTGCCTTCGTCCAAGTTGCTAGTCAGCCAATCAGCGCTACGGCCTTGCCTCAAGTGACCGTTCCACCTGCTGCGGCCCAAGCCGATGACAGCACACAAGTCCTCCCAGCTAATGCCTTGTGGGCGTATGCCAACACGAGCAACACGCTCCTTCCTGCCGAGCCCGTCGAATTCGCGGCAAGCACGGCTGACGGCGCCGCGGAACCACCTGCTGCCAAGAGGCGAAGAACGCAACTCGACACCACGCCAGCCAGCGGCTCCACCTCGGTCGATGAGAGCACCACGCGACTCTTGTGCGAGCAGCTCCGGCTGATGCACGAGCAAGACCGGCAGGAGCGGCGGCGGCAGCACGCCGAGCAGATGGCGGTGCTGCGCGAGATCGCGGGCCTGCTGCGGCAAAAGCAGCCGTGAGACGGCGGCTCCTGTCCAGCGCCAGTGTCCGTCAGACTGATCCTTAAGTATTATTAAGCGTGCACGTGCGAGAGCTTCACACGCTCGCGGAGCAACACGACACCAATCCGGTGTCAACACTTGAAGTCGTCAACTTTCTGCATCCGCCGTACCCTACTGTATCGAGCGTCCAGCCGATATTGTCCCACATAGTACTTTGGTGTCAAAACACTTTTTTTTTTCTAGAATGAGACCAACACACTCGGACATAGGTAGAGATCCATCCCCCACATCGGCGTGGCGGCCCAATACCTCAGTTCAGTGTCTGTCAGTCACCCGCACACCTTCACAGCTCATTCATGGCGGACGACGGCGAGATGGCGCAGCCAAGCCGCCTGATCGGCGAGAAGGACGTGCTGGCCGATATCGCGAGCGAGTTCCTGGACGAGGGCGCGCCCAAGCGCGACACGGCGTCCGCCGTCTGCGCGGGCAAGGTGCTCATGACCACGTTCCGCTTCCAGTTCGAGCCCGACGCGCGCGACGCGGCCCGCGCGCGGCGACACCTGCTCGGGCGCAGCGAGGACGAGGTCGCGAGCTTCTTCCTCGTGCCGCTGGGCTGCGTGGCGTCCGTCAAAAAGAAGAGCGCGGTGATCGAGCTGCTGACCAAGGACCTGCGCCAGCTCAGCTTCCGCTTCGACCCGGGCGAGATCACCAAGGTTTGCTAGCCGCCCACGGGACCGCCCGACCGACCGATCGCCGAGGCCGGACGACTTGCGACGGAGGCACTGACTGTCGCGAGGTGTGTGCAGATCTTCACGGTGCTGACGACCTACGTGTTTCCAGACAAGATCGACTACTTGTTTGCCTTCTACCATCGGTAACGCACCGTGCCGCGCTTGTCCCGCTTCCGATTGCTAAACTAACGCTTCCGTCTGGCGAGCAGGCTGTCAGAGGACGTGGTGGTGGAGCATCCGCTGCTGCCGTGCACTATGGACTGGGACGTGTACGACGCGCAGCGCGAGTGGGAGCGCGAGGGAGTGTTTGAGAACGGCAGGTGGCGCGTCTCCAACTGCAACGATGGCTTCCGCGCCATCGAGACGTACCCGGACCTGCTTGTGGTGCCCTCCAGCATCGATGACGAGGTGACTTTATGATTGCTTCCATCAGTTATAGCATAGATGTGGCCGGCCATTCGAAGTGTGCTGACGCTGTTGGGCGTATCGTAGGTGCTGCTGGACGCCATGAACTTTCGCTCGATCGGCAGGATCCCCTGTCTTTGCTGGTTTAACAGCGCCAATGGCGCTGTCATCTGCCGCTCAAGTCAGCCAAAGGTAGTAGAGCAAGCAGGTTGCATCTCGAGTCTAGGTCGAGATCATGAGTTCGCGCCAAACGAAAGTTTGTTCTGCGCAGGTTGGTATGTCGAAGGCAACATCTCCGGCTGACGAGAGTCTTGTGGCGGCAATTGCTGCTTCGAGTCTGCTGCGGGAGTTCCTCCACATCATTGACTGCCGCCCCATGTCCAGCGCCCTGGTGAGCCTTACCGTTGTTCGGTGATCGCAATTTCTAGCTGACGGGTCTGGTACAAATGTTACGGGTGTCACAGGCGAACCGAACAAAGGGCTACGGCGTTGAAAGCTCAGTCAACTACACGAGCTGCTCCGTCTCCTTCATGAACGTCCCCAACATTCATTCGATGCGCGACAGGTCTGGCAGTATTTCGATATTGCGGCTAACTGTGAAGGCAATTGGAGCTCACAACCTTCGTGCTGATGGCGGCAGTATCAAGAAGCTTCGAGCGCTCTGCTCTTCCACAACGTGTGACAATCTGCAGTGGCTGGGGAACGTCGAGGACACCAAGTGGCTTGTGTTTGTCCGCCAGCTCCTGAAGGCTAGTCTGCATATCGCCGCCTTGGTCCGGAACGGCGAGTCAGTACTGGTGCACTGCAGCCACGGATGGGACCGCACCACACAGATCTCGGCGATTGCACAGCTCGTCCTGGACCCGTACTTCCGTACGTGGAAGGGGTTCCAAGTGCTGATTGAGAAGGAGTGGCTCTCGTTCGGGCACCCGTTCCAGCTGCGGCACTCCCACGGAGAGAAGGCGGACGCACAGGAGTCGCCGATCTTCATCCAGTTCCTCGACTGTGTGTATCAGCTGGTGCATGTCCACCCCAGCTATTTCGAGTACGTGTGTGATTGATTGGCTCCCCTTCGGATGACGGCCCAGGACTGAGCGAAACCGATCTTCTCGTTGCTGCAGATTCAATGAGGGGCTACTGCTTATGCTGGCAGACGCGCTGCACTCATGCCGGTTCGGCACGTTCCTCTTCGACTGCAAGAAGCACCGACAGGAGGTGAACCTGGACGAGCGCACGCCGTCAGTGTGGACGTGGGTCAACGGGTTCAAAGACCAGTTGTCCGAGCCAACGTTTGTGCCAAATCAGACGCTCGATCCTCCGCTGACCGGCCTGCTCAAGCGCGTCGGCCTGTGGAATGCCATGTTCCTCCGTTGGTCGGGGCAACCGCTGGTCGAGGATCCAGCAGCAACAGTGAGCGTGTTCCCTCAGAACTCGGAGCGGTGTCTGACGTGGCAGCTGCCGCAGGGCACCTTGATGGCTCTAAACGCGATGCGGGCACGGCAGTACCGAGAAGTGCAGCTGATTCAAGGTCTACAGGAACGGATAGCGGAGCTGGAGAAGCAGCAAGCGCACCAACGCACCCGACTGACCGTGGAGCCACGAGGGGACGGACGCAGTCTCTGACACGACAGTGCAGCCAACCACCGACGGCACAGTACCTCATCGACGAGGTTGGACTCCAACTTGGAGCGTATGCCAATCGAGTCGAGTACTGTATCGTCGGCATTACTTCTCGGTGGACAATCTGAGTAGACGGCTAGAGACGGGGATATTTAGAAATTGTACTACTGTGAGTAATGCAAGGGTGGTCCTCTTAGGACTCCTCTACCTACGGCAGTGAGCTCCATTCACGACGGGATCGGATCAATCGTTCAACTCCGTCGCGCACACAATCGGATCAGCAGCGCCGGTCGAGTTGGGGTCTAGCTGGAAGCATCCACCAAGGCGCGCGCTGATCAAGACCTGCGTTGCCATGCGCCTCCCTTGGTGCTCGTCGGTCGCTGTCGCTCTCGTGGCGGCCGCCTGCGTTGGTAGCACTGCATTGACAGCCTCGATCGTCGCGGGCGCTTCACCCCTTGTCAACGGGGCCGCCATTCATCCAAATGTCCAGCGCCGGATGGAGACGAGCGGCGTTGCGAGTGTCGTGGTCGTGATGCGAGAAGAGCGACCATCCCGACTACTGAGCCTCCGCCGACTTGCGAAGAGTGGGAAGCCCAACGGCTGTGAGAGTGGGCTCGACGTTGGCAGCTTATACACCACGGCCATCCATGACTCGGTCGGTACTATCAGTGACGAGTCGGTGGAGACGATGGTGGAGAGGCTGGAGGCGCATTCGGCTGAGGCGCACGAGGAAGTGATGGAGCTTCTGGAGTCGCAGCGTGCGAGTGGATCGTCATCATCGCTTGGTAGCGAAGGGACAGCGTATTCGACGGCGAAGAGCCTTTGGGTCTCCAACGAGGTTGTCATTCGGGACGCGACGTACGACCTGATTGACAAGCTCGCATCGCTGCCAAGTGTCGGGTTTGTCCGGGAAGAAGCCATTGCACACATCCCTGGAACGACTGTTCCATACCTTTCAGAGGACGACAGCAGCAGCGCCGATGGAGGTATTGAGGCTCGCCAGCAGCAGCGACAGCGGAGACTCGGTCAAGGCCTCGTGGGCGAGTGGGGCGTCGAGCGTGTCCATGCTATCTCCGCATGGCAACAAGGGTGGTTTGGAAATGCTACTCGTGTTGCCACCATCGACAGCGGCGTGCGACTCTCGCACTCCGTGCTTCGAAGCAACTTCGTCGGCGACTTCGGCTGGTTTGACGCCCTCGCAGACGCGGCTACTCCCGAAGACTCTTCAGGGCACGGCACTGGCGTGATGGGTGTTCTTGTGGGCGGTAGCGGCCTCGGCGTCGCGCCTGGAGCGACTTGGATGGCATGTCGAGCGTGCGACGCCGCGAATGACTGCAGAGAAGGCGACCTGCTCGAGTGCGCACAGTTCTTGACGTGTCCATACATCACAGCCCAATCCACGGCGAACGCGTCCGGTGCTAAAGCCTCTCAAGCGACGAGAAACTGTTCTGCTCGTCCTCGAGTGATCAACAACTCGTGGAACCTGGATCGCCGTGCCACCACCTTCCAAACTACAGTGGACGTGTGGGTAGCAGCAGGCATCGTCCCCGTCTTCTCAGCCGGAAATGCAGGCCCGGGCTGCACCACCGTCAGCGCTCCCGCTGATGCCTCCACGACGAGCATCTCGGTCGGCTCGACTGACTACAGCGACCAGCTCTCCTCCTTTAGCGCGCGGGGTCCGGGGCTGGATGGAAACATCAAGCCTGACGTCGTTGCGCCAGGAGAGACGGTCGTGTCGGCTGGACACGAATCGGACAGCTCGCTGGTGCTCTTGTCTGGGACAAGCATCGCGACACCGCACGTCTCGGGAGTCGTAGCGCTTTTGGCAGGGGCGTACCCGGCACTGACCGTCAGTGGCATCGTGCAGCTAGTGCAACAAGCCGCATCTCCTGCGATAGGAGTGGCAGTCAGCGCCAACACATCGTGCCTGGGCGACGTGTCAAGCAGCATGTCTCTTCCGGTGCCCAACAACGCGTTTGGATACGGCATGGCTGACGTATCGAAGGCCATCACGCTCCAACAAGCATCGTCGTAGTATCCCGCGAGTAGCAGTAGCACATACGTACTGATTTCGTTTCGCATTGGCTGCCACCCACTTTTCATACAGACAAGTGCCATCACAACTCGCTCCTTGCTCGCGTGCTGATCTTTCCCCATGTGTCGAATAGGGCCTTTTCCTCAGCCAGTTTGTGTCGCTCCGCGGCGAGATGGTCTAGAAGATGCCACGGAATCTTGGCGGCCAGTACGAGCTGTCGCTTCTTCTGGTTTCGATCGACGCTAAGCTCGTCATCAAGGACACGAATACTGTCTTGATCGCAATGGGCAAGTGGTCTGGTGTTGTCATCGGGCTGACTTGGGTTCTCGCCCTTTCGCCGAACTCGACGAGCGCTTTGCTCGTTCGTTTGCTGCTTGAACTGGACGTCGTTGAAGGCACGCTCAAAGTCCTCGAGCACTGGGCCAAAGATCGCTTGGGTCTGCTCGATTTGCGCGTTCGCGGTCAGAGCCGCGACCTCATGCTCCAGCGCGTCAATCTCATCTCGAGTGCGCTCTTCATCATTTTCCTTACTGTCCTCGTCACTGCGCCGATGGCTTGGGTCCAGTATGGCCAGATGCTTTCTCCACTTTTGGTGAATGCCAGCGAGGATGTCGACCGAACCAATACAGAAGACGTGCTTGGATCGGGCCTCATCCAGGACGCGGTCATTCCAGCGGTTGCCACGCCACCGCGTGTCGATTTTGCCGTTTGTGTGGTAGAACTGAACGCGCCACCGTCGGCGCTGCTCGGCCACTCGCCGCTTCTTCTCCAGCAGCTTCTGTTTGTGTCTGTAGTAGCATTCCCTCTACCAATCATCCGGCCGCAGTAATTATTAGACGTGACTGAGTGTTCGAAAATCGCCACGGCGTCTCGTGTCTCACCTCCCAGTAGTCGAGAAATTCCTCCTCTCGCCAGATTTCAAACTGTAATTGCAGCGTGAGAGCTCAAGTTAGTCTTCAATCGGTTCCCAGTTGAGGCTGTAGTTCCACGCACCCCGTACCTTTTGTCGTCTACTTTCGTAGCATGCGATACGCTCGCGGAACTGCAGTAAGAGCGCCTCTTTGGTCTTGAGCTTCAAACCGAGTTCGAACAGTAGCGACATCTTTGCCTGTGTGATCTGTCTCCGCTGGAGCTTGATCTTCTGCTCCATCTCCTCGACCCACCCGTGCTCAATCGCTCGCGGGGATACACGCATTCGCTGCGTCTTCATGTCCAGGAAAATGCTCTCCATCTGCATGGAGAAATTGTTAATGTACGGAGCTACATCAACAACCAACCACGGGCTCGAGTTGAAGTGGACGTACATCACTGATTCGCTCGTGCTCGCGATAATACTCGTCTTCGAGCGCGCTTACCCTGTAACGCAGCATTCATGTAGGTGTTAACCCAAGTACCTGTACCTCTCTTGCTGGTGTACATTACATGCGAAAACGTACTCTTGCTCTAGTTGCAGCCGAGAAAGACGAGCTTGCAGCTTGTCTCGTTGTACCCGATGCCACTCCATTTCCGAGTCGAGCACCGCCATGCACTCCAGGCGGTTTGCTGTTTCACGGTCGAGCAGCATCGTCATAATCCTTTTGCGAGCTTCCAAACCTCGAAACACGCGTTGGATCTGTGTCGCCGCCTTGAGGTATCCCCTCTTCATCTTGAAGACCCGCTTTCGCGCTAGCGCGCCGCGGATGAGCCGCTGCAAGTTGATTGCCTTCACGCCGAGCCAGACGAGGTCCGACCGCTTTCTTGAAGCATGACCCCGCCACAAAGCCTGGATACGAGCTGTGGCGATCATGTGTTGAAGATGAAGGCAGCGCCTTCGCGTTAAGCACATGCGCATGACTGACTGGATCGTCGCGGCGTTGACATGCTCCCATTGGGTCCACGTCGCGAGCACCCGCTTGCGCAGGTAGAACCCTCGAAACGCCGCCTGCACCTTCGTCACAAGAAATGATCGCTCGTCATGCCAGGCGCAGACCCAGCGTCGAGTCAGCCACCCTCGTGCGAAGCGCTGGATCTGGATTGCCGCTCGGGTCTTTTGCAAGAACAGGCGCCACGCTGAGCGTCTAAAGTACGCCTTCCACCACTTCTGGATCCGTCGCGCGCTCTGCAATGAAGACACCCAGTCGTTCAGTTGTATGCGAGAGTGTAGAGTCTATGTAGTGGTCGAGTACCTTATCGTATCGCTTTTCAAGTGAGAGCATGTCGTCCACGATGCGTGGGCGCTCCTTCCTGTCACGTGACGGAACGTTACGTCTATGACCAGTTTGCATGTACCGCAGCCGCTTGCATTGACCCATGACCAGAACATACTTGCGGGCGCGCTCCGGCAACTTCTTCTCCATCACAAGGGCGGCGAGACGACGGTTCTCGGACGCGTAGACGCTCACGCGCATGCTCCTGCCAGGACTTGGCGCGTCACTCCGGTTGTTGTTGCTTCTGTTTCTGTTGTAGTTTCGATCGCCGCCAGTAATCTGGTCCAGGAACGGCAAGTGGACGCCGCTTACATTGGCTGCTGCTTGCTTGCGCTCCCGACGCTGCGCCACCTTGCGGCGCCAGGCGAGTCGCTGCTCGTTCAGCTCGCGGTCGAGCTGCATCGCGTCCGAGTCGCGGTCGTACTTGCCCGGGATCTGACGCTTGCGCGTTCGCGCTCGCGCGCGCAGCCGCTCTTCCTCCTCACGCTCCACATCCCGCTCCGCCGCGCACAGCCACGCCGCATCCACCGACACTGGCGCGCTCCCAAGCGTGGCTCGCTGCATGGTTGCGCTCCCCTTTACAGTTAAATCCGACGCGTCGCGCAGCTTCAATATTCGAAATGGCAATTTGAAGTCAGAATATATTTGTAAAATATTCAGAAACATAAGAGTTCGTTATAAACGCGTGAATGGTGTCCCCATTGATCTGGATCGCTCCACTTCGTAGCTATCTGGAGTAGCGGACCAGATTTGGCATGTCTGGACCGCCCCAGACTCGATACTACTCACATCTCATCTGGTTTGGGTGGGGATCGGATCCTCAACACAACACAACCCAAAGGAGACTTTTGCGCGCATACCTTCCGTTGAGTGAAGGGCTTGCGGCTGGACGCTCGGGAGGGGGGCTGTTGCTGCGACTGCAGCGGAGCGAGAGAGAGAGAGCGAGAGCGAGAGTTAGAGAGAGCGAGAGAGCGAGAGGAAGGCCATGGGCGCGCAGGCCTCCAAGGCCGAGGGGCTGCCGGCCGAGTCGCTTGACGCGCGCGTGCTGACCCGCGCGTGGCGCGAGGGCGTGCCGTTCACGCTGCTGCGCGACCAGGGCTACGTGTCCGACAAGATCCAGGAGCTGGCGGCGGCGGGCCGCCTGGGCGAGGCCGCCGGTAAGGCGCTCGAGGCCAAGGAGAGCGAGGTGACCGCCTCGGGGCTCGACGAGGCGCCGCAGGACGAGGTCCAGCAAGCCGCCGACCTGGCGCGCATCAAGCTGTTCACGCGCGCGGTGAAGGTCGACGGCGGGGACTTCAGCGTGGCCGAGGGCGTCTCGGATGCGGATGACTCGTCGCTCAAGTCGCCGCCGTCGGGTCAGGCCTCGTCGTACCTGGACCGCGAGAACGCGGCCAGCGCGCTCGAGGGCATGAAGGGGAACCCGCTGTCGCGCGACTCGCACGTGTCGATTGCAGACGAGACGCTTCGGGTGCAGCGCGCGGAACTCGTGCGCACCTTCTTCGCGCAACTCGCGGCGCACATGGAAGCATCGGGCGCGGACGCGGATGCGGATGCTGAGGTGCCGCTGGCGCCAGAGTCTACGCCGGATGCTTTGACGGCATCGCCGCCAGAGACGTCGCTCCTGCTGCCTGCG
This sequence comes from Phytopythium mirpurense, assembly GCA_023338055.1. Classification (NCBI taxonomy): domain Eukaryota; phylum Oomycota; class Peronosporomycetes; order Pythiales; family Pythiaceae; genus Phytopythium; species Phytopythium mirpurense. The sequence goes on from JAADXZ010000020.1 coordinate 22,985, forward strand.
ATGCCTGCACCGCGAGGAACCGGCAGCAGTGGGGCGTTGTCGACCGAGACGCCGCCGCTGAGCATGTTCTCTATGGGCTCCTTCCGGCTTCAGCTGGAGATGCTTCGCGAGTTTCGCGTCACGAGTCCGCGATTGTTTGAGAAGGGCGCGCTGGCGATTGTTCAGACGGTATTGGACTTCGCGCCCTTCGCTCTGCACGAGATCACCCCGAAGTCGCCCGAAGAGACGCTTCTGAACGACATGCATGCGTTCTGCCGCGACTTTCTCGAGGCACCCAGCACGGGGGACAAGTCTATCCCGGAGTCTCAACGGCAGGTGCTTCTGCTGCTGCTACTCGCGTTTGGCGTGACAAGTGGTCGCATTGGTTTTCTGCTCGAGTTCGTGGAGGGCATCGTATCGACGCCGGCCGTTGCAGACGAGTCTGACAAGGCGGCACAGGAGCAACGGCGCATGTTTTACGTCTGGGTCAGCGCGTTCATCGAGCGGCTTCTAGAGTACCGACTGCATTTCGGTATCGGCACTCTCGAAAAAGACACGCTAGTGAATCAGATTCCAGTGAAGGCGTTGCCAGCAGACGACAAGGCGACGGACGAGGTGGCGAGCGAGTTTCCTGGTCGCATCGCCGCAGATGGGAACTACCTCTACACGTGGAGCGCATCCAAGGGACTTGCGAAGGTTGGAACGGGACTCAACTTCACGGTTGCCGGCAAAGTGTACGCTGAGGCGCCAGTCTCTCGATTTGTGGATGCTCTACGCTCGCGGTCGCCGGTGTATCGCGCTCTGTTTTGCGGTCTGAATCAGGCTGAAATGGACGTCACCAGCATCGTTCGGGGAGCAGTGAAGTCTGACGGAGATGTCAGAATCGTGCACGACGTATTTGCGAACGACTCGCAGAAAAGTGGCGCGCGTGCTGCTTCCAACTCACGTGCAAAATTACTCGTCGTTGTTCGAGTTCGTGATCGCGAGAGTCTCCTGGTTTTCGAGGATGCCGACACATTCGATCTAGCTTCACGGGTCGCTAGTGTCGGTGAAGTTGGAGCGGCGTCTACCGGAGAGGAAGTTCAAGTTTTGTCTGCGTTCTACGGCGGTTTCCAAGTTTTGAGTACAGCTGCGCTCGAGGAATTACGAGAGAAGATGCACGAGGCCTCGCTTAAGGACTCAAGTGCCGAGGCGTGCGAAGCAGAGCTATCGTTCGAGCTATTGTCTTCACTGCTCTCAATGTCTGGGGCGTCCACTTTACGCCCAGAAGAGATCGTTGCGTTCTACGAATTCGGCTCCAAGCGCATTGGCTCGCAGACACTCCGAGTCGGGGCGCAAGTCAAGTGGCTGGAGAGCTACGAGGCCAAGCCGCACTTTTCGAGCCTTGTGGTCTGCAGGGACACGCTGTACCTAAATTTGCTACTTTCGGAGCCCAGTGACAACGGACTACGTGCCTCTCACGACCAGACGGTATCAAGCTTGATTCAGATCGACAAGGAAGACCTGTCCGTGGCTACGGTGGTTCGCGTGGGTGTGCACAACGCGATTCTGAATCGAGGTCGGCTCTCCACGTTCATCACCGAAGGGAAGCTTCTTTATGAAATTGACGCGCTTGATGACGGCTACCAAGTTCAAGTGTTTGTGTCAACGCTCGACACCGCGGGAAGAGCGACTTTCAACCGTGTTCGACATTTTGAGCTAGATCTTTCGCGCATTTCATCATGCTCGGAGATGAAGAGTGCTGTTTTGGGGAAACGGGAGAGCGACGATGAAATCACCCGGTGGGCAATGCCCATGTTCTACACCAATGGAGTATCGATCTGTATGGCTGTCCCTGAGGCATCCGACGGCAAGTCCTCGCCAAAGAGCCCGGTGAAAAACCACTGTGCGATGTTCAGTGCCCAGAACGGCCAGTTTGAAGACCTTGCGAGTGCAAAGGCAAGCGTGATGAACCGTTCCACCCAGCAAGTGGCAAAGACGCCCGTGTCTGAGACTTGCTTCGAGCGCCATCTCCTAGGGACCGCCGTGTGCTTCGACGGACACAACAACCTCATCTGGCTGTTCAACGACGCCAAGAATGGTGTCGTGTCCTACCAAAACACAGGCCACCGCATCTGCACGAACGAGCGAAGCATTCCAAGTGATCGATTGGCGAAAGAGTTTGGCGCCTCCTCCACGCTTGTCAAAGCAAATTCTGCCGAAACGTCAAGCCAAGCGGAACAAGCGATCCTTCTCGTCCTCGGCGGATTGTACTCGAACGTGGAGGCGAGCTCCGCACGAGAAAGAGCTGCCGAAGCGAGTGCGTCGCCTGACGTCGACGGTGCAGGTCAGTCACTTGTTATCCCATTCGTCGCTGATCTCGAACCTGGCAGTCTGCAGCGCCTGTTGAACCTGGCGCTGAAGTACTCGCAGTTGGTTAAAGTGGGCAAGGCGTCGCGCGCGGACTCCTACTGTCTGCAGTCCTGCTTTGGTGTGCTTGAATCCAACATCAAGCACTTGTTGGCGGCAAAGGATGGGGCGCGCAAGCAGAGCGCTCTGGCTGTTCTGCGGAAGCAGCTCTCGGTGCCGATTGAAAATGTTCTTCGACTTTCCAGCGATGGTACCATCGGAGATGAGACTGGCCAGCCGGATTCAATTGGAGCACTTAGTTCTCCGGAGAGCTACGACGAGCACCAAGCACGGCTGATGTCAGTGACGCTCGACTTGTACACCACGTCGATGCGCATCTCCCACGCCGACGTCTCCAAGCACCTCACGCACATCCTCAAGTACTTGATTCGCTGGGAACAAGGAACCGCGTCGTTGACTGAGCTCGAGATCATGACGCGTCTGCTGTTGCATCTTTCCACGAGAACAAATGCGCTCTGCCGCTCGATGGCGAAGGACCAAGCGACGCTCAAGCAGTTTTTGAAGATCGTTGATTTCGCTGTGGCGGTGCAGAAACGTCAAGTGAGACAGTCAAGCAGCACAGACCAGAAGCAGCTCCCAGCTGCGCCATCTAATCAGCAAGGCGCGAATCGCGAAGCGTCTGCAGCGCTGGTTGCGCTCGTGAACAGCATCGCCCAGATGGTCTTCACCTCCACGCCGGAGAATGAGCCAACCGACTCTTCTTCGACGCTTGAGATCGCGCTCTTGGTGTATGATGCTGTATGCGACGCCTGCTGCGGTATCGTGGCCGAGGTCGCTTCCCTTGTGACCAATCGCAAGCTGCTGACGCCGTGGCTACGCGTGGAGAACGCGCTGAAAACGGGGTTTGTCGGAGTCATGGCACCTGCTATACTACTTTTCGGCGCGCATCTGCTTCGGCAGCGAGACGCACTGCTGACACTAGACGAAGCGCTGAAGAAGAAGGCGGATGGCACTGAGGCTAATTCGCCCGGTCTCGCGTCGGACTCAAGGCTGCTTTCTCTCATGAGAAACCAGGCAGCAAAGTTCAAGAAGCTCGTGAAGGGTCTGGACGATCTTGTGGCTCAGGTTGAGCCGGACCAACGTGAGGTACTCGTGGAGGGCGTGGCAATGTCAAGCATCTCTGAGACGGTGGAGTCGGAGCACGAGTACGGGAACAACCTCGACGTCATGACGGAACTGCGGGTGCCAGGCGCGAATCGCTTGGTTATCACATTTGATCCGAAGACACGGACTGAGAACAACTATGACTACGTGACGTTCTTCAAGGAGAAATCGCAGGGCGAATTCTACGGAAGCCAGATGTATTCTGGTCGTGACGGGGATCACAACTGGCCGGGGTTGGATGGGAACCCGCCGCTCTTCATTGACAGCGATCACTGCTACGTGATGTTCCACACGGACAGCTCCAACACCGACTGGGGGTACAGGTTCACTGCTACGGGGGAGATACTTGAGAAGAAGAAGACCATCCAGCAGCATTGGCTGTGTTTTCTTCACGAGACTGCATTTCAAGTGCTTGACGAGACCGTCAAGTTGCTGGTGGACGGCAGCCTCTTCGCGCCCATTGACGACATTGAGATATCAAACGACCGCTTCCTACGCAGCGATTTGCTGAAGAGCGGGGTGTGTACCGAGGAGAGCAAGAACGCCAAGGTGCTGCAGCTACTGCAAGAGTTCGTGGATCCGTCTGAGAGCTCGGATGCGACGCGATTGCTCCTCGCGCTGTCGGAGCGCTCTGCTGGAAGTGGGTTGAGGCGCTCCATGGCACGTTCGACGTCCTTCCAGGAGATTGCCGCCTCGGCTACGAACACAAGCGTCAACCGTGCTGTCCGCGCGGCGACGGCTGCGATTCTGCACCACAACATGTGGGGGATGGATGCATTCGCCTTCACGCAGAATCTCCGGGACGATGTGTCGGACCAAGTGCTCCGCGGGTGGAAGAATGCGCAAAAGATGCGAGATTGGTTTTACCTGGGAGATGCCGCCGAAGGGGGAATTCACGCCCAAGGTTCTCCACGTCGGCGGTCCCTCCGCTTGCGCAGACAACCGTCGGCGTTCAAAGGAATGTCGGAGGAGTCGCTGCAGATTCTTTGCGACAAGGTGATTGAGCGAGCCAAGTTCCTGCTCGAGTTGACGCCGGCGTCTTTTTCATTTGTGAGCGGTGCCAAGCGGCGTTGGGGTTTACTTGCTAAGTACGGCAGCGCCATCCGGAAGCTGAATCCTTCCGACTCGCCGCTGGAAAAGTGGTACAACTTGCTGGACGAGCTCCATGCGGCCACGGAATTGCGCAGCCTCTTCCAGTATCGGCGCTCGTCGAGTGAGCGACTGAAGGCAGGTCAGGCTAAGTCCGTGACGGAGCAAGTGCTGGAGTTTATCCAGAGCGACGTCGACGTGAACGAGATCCGAAAGGTGATGGCTGTGCGTAACACTCGCGCGCTTAGCCGCTCCTTTGGCCTCTCCCTTTTCGTCGAGATGCTCGAGAGCGTGTCCAGCGTCCGGTTCCAGAGCGTCATGGTCGAGAACTTCGCTGCGTCCGTGAAGAAAGCAGCTTTCGACCACTCACTTGCCGTCGTGAATGCCTCCTCGGCGGAATCAAGCGGAGACAACACACCGGCCGCGCTGGGAAAAGACAGTGTCGTCCCTCGAATCCATCTTGATGTTGGGCTGTTGGGCTGCGACGAAATACTGCGTCAGCACGTGGCCGAGGGCTTGGGACGATGCTTGAGCTGCTTTTCGAGCCTGATAAGCTCGGTCACAAGCAAGAACAGCTCTAGCGGGCAGTCATCGTCGTCGCTTGTGATTGCGATTCTCAAGGCCAGCGCCATGGACTACGAACTCGAGGACTCATCTTTGCTCCACGAGTGCCGTATCCTGAGTCAGCTCTTCCGCTTGCTGTCATCGGAGTCGATTGGCGTTCGCCGGGCTGCTCAGTCGCTACTCAGCATCCTATTGTCGCGATTTGTTGCGGGGAAGGCGTCGCTGGCAAGCCCCCGGGAACTCGTTGACCGGGCGAGCAAGCATGATGCGGCTGCGTTTCAACGGCAGTTGTTCACGGCAGTTGGGCTCCAGCTTGAGGGCGTGGTCGCTGGCTTGCAGCAACCTGGCAAGCCTGCCAACGATCCAGCGTTAGCATCACAACGCTTCTGGTACCTGCCGTCCGATTCTCCGGGGCTAACGGCCGCAGCTACCAAGAGCTCGCGCGTTCAGTGGAATCATTCCATTATGCTGTGGGTGTACGTGTCAAAGCGCGAGATGGTGTTTGCTCTGAAAGTCGGAGACAAGGTGCGCCGAGGTCCTGACTGGAAGGAGGAGACCAACGAAGCTACTGCTGTCGAAGCTGAAGACGACGAAGCTTCAGACAACCAGGTGGGAACGGTTGTTTCAGTGACAAAACCGACCTCTGTCATGGTGAAGTGGGCGAACACTACGACGGAAGCTCGGTTCGACCCGAAGCGGGGCATCTTCGATGTCGTTCTGGTTGATGAAGGTCTCGGCGGAGTCATCTTCTTCAAGGGCAACAAGATCTTGACCAACAAATACGGCGATCAGAACGACGATTTCGGTGGCAGTCGTGCGGTGCCGTGGAGTCATTTCGGGCTTTTCATGAACGACAACCGACAGCTGAGCTATCGGATCGCGCGCATCGACCACAAGGAGAGTGTATTCGAGACCAACTACGAGCTGGACGCGGATAAGTGGGCTCATGTTGCTGTGGTGCAGGACAACACCGCGCTACGCATTTTCGTCAACGGGACGATGGCATCACAGCACGTATTAGACCCGCTGCTACTCATGGATGGGAACGTGAGCCCTTCCGAGTGCGAAATCGTCGAGTCGGTGCATCCTCTTTCCAACAGCGAAAGCCCGATCGATACGTACTGGCCAGTACAGATCCCCGGCGCGACAAAGATCCGGGTGATGTTCGACCCTTTGTGCGACGTTGACGGATCCACAGGCTACGTTCGGCTATACAAGGACACTCGGTGCGATGAGTACTGGGGTGAAGCCAAGTACGCTGGCAAGTATAGCGATCCGGAGCGGAACTTCCCAGGCGCGCAAAGCAACCGTAGCCGTCGTCAGCGATCTGGCAGTACCGACGGTGGCGTGGTGCCCAACTTTGACTACATCGAGATCCCTGGAGACGAATTTCTGGTATACTTCCACGCGGACGCTTCGTCAACGGGCTGGGGGTTTCGACTTGTTGCAGCGCCTGTATTCCCGGTCGCTGACGATAAACTGTTCAAGAACGAGGTTGCGACGGCGATGTCTCCAAACCGACCGACACTCAACCCGTATCCGTTCTACTTCGGTGAGCCCCCTAGTCGCGTTGCAGAAGCACCAGCCGCCAAGGTTTGGGTGTGCGAGCCAAAGGTGTTCAACTACGCGGTCAATGAGGCCGACTTGGTCGGGGAAATCCAGTCTTCGTGCCCAAGTGATGACAACGCACCGGCAGTTGTGGCGAACGAGCGGATTCTGTTCATCCTTGGGCTGCTTCGGAGCTGCGCGGAAACGCAATATGCCCGAGAACAAACTGCAACGCCAAAGAACATTGGCTTCTTGATGTCCCTGGCCTTTAACGACCTTCTCTCCGTCGAGGTGCGATCGGCGAGCCTGCGTGTTTTGAGAGACCTCGTTGGGTTTCTGGCGCCCGCGGTTGTCGAGTCGGAGTTTGTCAGCGCGTTCGCGCATGCGGATCGCCCGTTCGTCACGTATGTCTTCGAGTGCTTGGCGGAAGCGGTCGACGTATGGCGCATGTATTGCACTGACGAGATGGAGCCGATGGTGGGTGCAAACGACAAACCTGGCGACGACGGCGCAGACGACATCGAGTTGACATCCAGTGCAGAAGTCGAAACGCGACTTCAGCTGCGTCCATCGGCTCAGGGACAGACGAGCTTGATTGCGAGCTATGTATCGCTGCTGCGCTCAATGGCAAGCTCTCCGGATTGGGCCGCTCGACTAATGCAGCTGATGGTCGAGTCGGTCGAAGGACTTGAAGCGATCTGCAATGGTGTCTACCGAAGCGACGAACGTGGCCAGTTTTCTCTGAGCGCTGTTGGTGCAGCACTTGCCACCTTTTCGCTTCTTGGAGGGGGGTACGATGGTGCGCACCTTGGCGGGCGCGTCAAGTGCAACGTCACTATCGACGAGAAGGAGGTCATCGAATCGGGGTATCTCATCGAGTCCAAGATGAAGAACGGAGCACCTTCAGCGCGCGTACTCTTCGATTCCGTGGCTGCCCAGGCAGCTGACATTCCTCTCAGTGAACTCGCGTATCTGGATGACGAAGATCAAGTGGAACTTGAACGCTTTGTGCGCCACTTGGAACCGTTCAAGACCGACCTGGCAGGCATTTTCCAGCGAATGTTGCAGTACGAGGACGCTGAATCCTTTTCCTCGAGCATGCACAAGACGACGGTTACCAAGAAGGAGAGTGCGGAGATCCTGGAAACCGAGCACCCGTATGCGCCTAACGAAGATCGGGCGTATGACATCAACTTTCCGGGGGTCGATGAAATCGTCATTCGATTTGACAAGCTGTCGGCTCTCTCCGGTCCAACTGACTACATCCAGTTTCGAAAGCGAAAAGACGAGGAAGATGGCGGAGATGATGATGACAGTGTCGAGTACTGGGGCGAGGAAAAGTATTTTGGCGCTGGCGCAGCGTTCCCTGGTGTTGGCGATACGCCGCCGTTACGCATTCCAGCATCCGGTGTTGACGTGCGCTTCCACTCTGAGGGTTCGTCGGGGGCCGAGTGGGGATTCAAGCTGAGCGCGTCTGCCTTTGAGCCGGTCGTAACCATGCCTCCGGAGATGCCGCCGACACTGTCGGTGAGCGCGCTGTCCGACCTGCGTGCCCGCTGCGTCAAGTCAATTGATGCGGTTCTGTGTACACAAAAGTCTGTTCAGACACTACTACCGGCGTTCTCGCCTCTTCTGCCACTGCTTACGGAGTATGCAAACGCGCCAAGCATGGGGCGACCGACGCAGGCTCGCCGGCAGAGGCAAGTGTTCGAGTCCGCACACCCGTACGCCAACTCGGTGCAACAGTACGTGCCTGTGAAGTTCGCTGGTGCGTCCAAGCTCACGATCACATTCGACTCGCAGAGCCGGACCGAACATGGTTGCGACTATGTGTGCTTCTTCAAGGACAAGTCGCTTCTGGAACGCTGGGGCGCGTATCAGTACTGCGGCATCGACAGCAATGCCAACTGGCCGGGTACCGGAGGTCGGCCACCTCTTGTCATCACAAGTGACTCGTTCACACTTTTGTGGTGCACCGATGCATCAAATGTCGACTGGGGCTGGAAGTTTACTGTCGAAGCTGAGTTCCCGCCGCGAACAGCCATGCAGCAGACGCTGGACGGACTTAATTGCCAAGCATACGATGTGTTTGAGGCTCTGTACGAGAAGATGGAGACGCAGAAGATCCCGTTGCCCAGCGGCTTCGACGATTTTGAGAAGTTTGCAGACCGCAAAGAAGCCCAACGTTACGCGTACGCTCAAGACCCAATGCGGAAACTGCTTGCCGTGACAGCGCCCCACAATGACGTCAGTGTGATTTCTCTCCAGCAAGAGCACCCGATCTTCCGCGTTGTAGACAAAGCAAGCGTCACGGTGCACAAGAACCGGAATGCTGAGTCCGACGTGTTGCGAGAGTTGTCTTGCGGTGCGGAGTTCGAAGCTGTCTCGATCCAAAGCGGCTGGGTGCAGGTCTTGCTTCTCCCGGAGAAACGTGAAAGTGAAGATTCACCAGTGAACGACGACGCTCGAAGCAACAAGATTCCAGAAAACGAGCGCATGGTCGGCTGGATTCGCCAACGAACGGGCGATCAGCTTCATGTTGCCCGCGCAGATTCGTTTGCGCAGTCGGAGGAGCTCTTGACACTGAGCGTGGATGACGAGAGCTTTGAACCAAAACACTCGAACTTCGAAATGGACGAGAACAATGCCGATGAAGAGCGCGTGGCCTCGTTTTGCTCGCCGTTCTTGCACGACGGACTGAGGGGCCAGCTGAATCGACTCCAGAGCCTGGCGCTTGACACGCATCGAGCCATGGCGACGAAGGCTGCTCGACACGCGTTGCTGACGTATCTGACAAGCACTTCGGACTCTGCACCCGCGCGCTGGAGTGACTTCGGGAAACCCGAGGAAGCGTTGATACTGTTTTCGCACTACTTCATCGAGGAGAACGCTCTTGAAGTGTTTGACAACCAGTCCGCTGTGCTGGACGCGTTGGGGAACCGGATGCAGTCGATGCTGACAGATCTACAGGACGATGATGCAACAGCGGCTTTCCTGGGCAAGTGCTTTGGCGTGATTCGCTCCGGTGTGAACATGATTCACAAAGGCCGCGGCGCGTTGCGCGTGCTTGAGAGCACCCACCCGTACCAAGACAATATGGATCAGTACTGGCCAATCGAGTTCCCTGGAGCGAAGAAGATCAAGATCGTTTTCGACCGGCGGTCCAAGAGCGAGTCCGGGTGCGACTATGTTGTCTTCTACAAGGGCGTCTCGGAGCGCGAGGAGATTATGGGTCCAAGTCAGATTGGTGGCCGCGCAGACAACCAGAACTGGCCCGGGTTTGGTGGGCGTCCACCGTTGATTATCGATGGAGACGCGTGCGAGGTGTACTTCCACTCAGACGCAAGCCAGAACGATTGGGGATTCAAGCTGTACGCGATCGGGATCTTCGAAGCGGAAGCACCTCCATCGAGTTCTGAAACCGATGATAAGATCATGGACACATCCGCCGAGAACAAGTCGGGGAAGCTCGCAGTTAGCCTTCTCTGCATGGCTTTCTGGCTCTTGTCGGTGGTGTCGTCGATTGCTCCGGAGCGGCTGGTCCCAGGCTCAGCTGCGTACAAGGCTCTTCGCTCGCCGGATATGATGGAGGTGCTCATTCTGTGTCTGGAAGGCATGCCGCAGCGCGTCAAGTTGTATGGCTTGCATTTGATCACCAGCCTCACCCGGAGCCCGCACTTCCACGCGATGGCAGTCGCTCAAGTCGAAAAGCTGCGGGATGTGCTGATTGTGAAACTTCGTGCCCAGTACCTTTCCGAAGAGCGTGTGGAGGCGAAGTCGCCGTACTTGCAGGCGTTGATCGACTGTGCCTCCGCGTTGGATTTGGCTCTTGACAGTCGATGCTTCCTGACGGTGACAAAGCGCGACTCGATGCTGCGTAGGGATTTGGCCAGCTCAAGTGGCCAGGGCGATCTGTCGTCGTCGTCATGGCAGGAAGTCGATCTGATTGGCGACGCATCTCCTCAGTGGATCAGTGGCAAGAGTACTGCGACGAGCGGCATCCACCAATTCCGCTTCGTGTTCCACAGCGTTGAAGGTCCAGTCACGTTCATGCTTTTTGATGGAGCTGATGTGCCGAACCTGTCAGCAAAGTGCAAGTTGTCTTCGACCCAGCTTCTTTCCTACGCGCTCCAATGGAACGACATTGGTGAGCTGTCCGTCCGCTCCAAGATCAAGCCCGATGTGGACACCAAGTCGTACCAGGAACTCGACATTCGGGTTGCAGATGGTGATTCGGTCACGCTGCAGATCGACTTCTCGCAGCAGACGATCGCGCTCCGAAAGAACAATGTGCTGGCAGCGATCATTGCTGGTCCAAGTGGTTCCAAGGCGCTTATTGCATGGTCGGAGCTGCCGTTCGACGAAGGAGCACCGCCGAGTTCCATCTGCGTTGGCCTCGCGACTGCAGGAGGGTCTGATGGAGGCATCCGCGTCGAATTTTCACGGTTTGAACACTCGCCGTTGGCTCTCATACCGTCTCGGATTGCTCCAAGATGGTACAGCAAGGTTGTCGACGCGATGGGAATTCTGTTGGACTTCAATGAAGAACGTGCATCGAAGGTTCAGACCAAGGAGAGTACCCAGCAGCTGCCTGCGAGCCCAACCGAAGGGATCGCAGTACTTTATGGCGAGACAATTAAGATCGACGGGGCTGTTGCGCTTGAAATCCGAGTGGATCGTCAAACGAAGCTCAACGCGGGGGAATCACTGGCGTTTTACGCACACGACGATAATAAGAACAGCGACCCTGCTTTCTGCTTGACTGCTGTCGACGGTGAGAAGGATTCTACGGAGAGGCCGTCTTGGTTCGCCGTCGACCCCAACCGCCTCGACAACAACTTGCTTCGTGTCGGCAACTTTGTTGTACGGTCGATGGACTGGGACTACGGCGACGAAGACGGCGGTCCAGGTAGCGCTGGTACGGTCACGGAGCTTTGCTCGTGGGGCAAGCACAGCGGTGCGGGGGTGCGAGTGAAATGGCTGTTGACGGGGCAAGTGGGTCTGTACCGCTACGGCTTCCGCGGCGCCTTTGACGTGCAGAAGCGGGTGGAAGTTCATGAGCTGGATCCTCCGCTGGTTATTCCCGGCAGCTCCTTGACGTTCGAGCACCGACTTCTAGCTTTGCCGGGTGAGACAACACTCGACAAAAGAATGCTGCCGCTGGTTCTCGATGCGCCATCGGTCACGGAGACCACCTTCTATGGAAGCCTGCACCTCGACGGCACTTCGCAACTGAAGCTGCAAGTCGCCGACTCGGACGGGGACTCGGCAACGCTGCACGACATGACTCTGGAACTGTGGCTACGCCTTGAACAACCCAGTCGCTCCTTGGAGATGCTGCGCATTGCAAGTGCTGACAATACCTCGTTCCTGGCGTTGCGGGTTGACCATTTCGGTCGATGCACGGTTGTGACGCACACTGGCCTCGTCAATGCGGCGGACGCTGGACAGAAGCGCAACTCCTCGACCGATGGTGACGGACACTCAGCACGAGGCAGCGGTACAAGCGTGCACTTTGACATGTGGATCCACTTGGCTGTCGTCTGCGCCGGCTCCTCGGTCGGCATCTATCAGAATGCGCATTTGCTTTGGGCAACGACGGATCCGTCTGCTCGAGACTGCCTAGCAGTCAGCGGCCGCTCACAACTCGTTTTCGGAGCGACAAGTGGGAAAGATGCCGAGTGTGAGCCATTACGTGGTCATTTGTATGACGTTCGTGTCTGGGATGCTGCGTACAAGACGGAGCAACTTCGGAGCCACGTGGTTGGCCTCGAAAGCGCGGAGGCGTCTTCCGGAGAGACGTCCTCGAGCCGTCCAAACACGCCAGACCGCAGAGCTTCAGCAGCCATTTTCAAGACGTCAGGCCTGGGCTCGCCACGTGCGTCGCTCACGTCGCCTCGGTCTCCCCGATCACCGTCGTCACGGTCGCTATCGCTTGTGACTCCGCCACACATGAAGAAATGGGTCACGGTCAACCGAAGCAACGCACGGGATCTGGCGACTGTGCGTCTCAACGGCTTTGTTCGTCCGCCTGCATCCATTGGTGACATGTCGAGTGGCAGTAGCGCGATCGTGTACTACGAAGTGTGCGCGCTTACGAACGGCAAGCTCTGCGTGGGCTGGATCGCTGAAGACGTGCCATTGCAAGACATCCGTGCAGCTATGATCGGCGAACTGCCCCTCTCATTTGGCGTTGAGCCATCGAAGAGACTAGGGCATTTCGCCGGTTTAACTCGTGAGTTGGCGCCTTTCAGCTCGAACTTCGCTGCCAATGCGGGTGGCACAATGCTTTCAAGTGGATTTAGCAGCCCACGCGCTCGCCGAGGTAGCGACGTTGAAAGCAGCAACGGCGGTGGATCGCTGTTCAGCGACGTACTCTGTCGTCAGGGCGATGTTATCGGCTGCGCGCTTCGATGGGACACCCGCGAGGTGTTGTTCTACGTGAATGGGGAGCTGGTCATCCAGTCACCGATGGACGTGGATGCAGAGAGAGCCGATGAGTTTGGTGACGATGGGACGAGCGCAGCTGACAGCGCTTCTCTTGCGTTTGACGAGCTCGTCGACGAGATGGTTTCGATGGGGTTCTCGCGCCAGTCGTCGACTAACGCGGTGTCTGTGTCTGGGGCTACGGACGTTCCGGCTGCAGTGGACTGGCTGCTGACGTGTTCAACTTCGTCGACGGACTCGACAGAGCTTGGTCCGCCACCGAGTCAAGACTTGCTGATGCCTCGGCGCCGATCTTCGCAGCGCGCATCGAGCAGCAGCCAGGGAGCGCTCTCACCGAGACGTAAACTGACCGGCATGGCTGCTCCAGTGATCAAGCAAGGCGCTGGCTTTGCGCCAGCCGCAAGTCTTGGAGCGCAGGGAGCGCAGGGCGTCGTCTGGAACTTTGGCCAGCAACCGTTCAAGTTCGAGCCAACTTTCAGTGTCGTCGCCAATGAAGACGCTGCCAAGGGCGACGGGGTTCTCACGGTGCTGCAGGCAACAGGGCAAGCTGAAGAAGACGCTGAGCTCGAGGTGTTTGATCACACCGAACATCAGTGGGAGCGCATCGTGTATCGCCACAGGCTGTTGGACCTGTCGCCGCAGCTGACTGCGTGGTGGAAGTTGGACGAAGGAAGTGGAAGCGAAATCGGGGACTCGGCACGTGGAATCTGCTCAGGCTCACTCGCGAAGTCGCTCGCCACCGATCAAGTTGCACTCGAGGCCAAGAGATCCAGTGACTTGCCGTGGTGGGACGCATCTTGCGAGCCTCCTGCTGCAGCGAGGCGTCGCAACAATAACGCCAGCGGCGCATCCTCCGAGTCCCCCTTCTTCTTCCCAGTTGCTTCTAATGGCGGCAGTGGCGACAGCTCGATGATGGGGCCCGCAGCGTCCATGGCGCAGGCCTCGAGGCCGCGCTGGGGCTACCGCTTCTACGTCATCCCGCACTTCACGCCGTCGTCGATTGGTCGTCGGCGCTTCCAATCGCCCATCGTGCGCTTCTGCGATCCGGCGGCCGCCGGGCTACAAGCGCGGCATGACCGACAGCTCATCAAGTACGTCAACAAGGTGGCGCAGGCCAAGGAGCTGACCGCGACGCAGCTGCTGCGCGCAACGTGGAGCGAGATCGCGCCCGACTCGGACGAGCTCGTGCGCTGGCCGGTGCTCGTCGAGATCGCAACAGGCGTGACGGCAGCGCCAGAGCCAACAACTCTCGAGATGCCGCCACCGCCCACTGGTTTGGGCATGCCTCCCCCTCCACCTGCGACGCTGGAGACAAAGGAGGGCGCTGGGACGCCAGACCAGGACGCGTCGCCAGCGCCGGTGACGCCAAGACCGGCGTCAACCGCAACCGCCATGTCGAGAAGCGCGCGCACCGAGCTGAACGAGCGGCTCGCGAAGCGGTTCAAGCTGCTCCAAGAGTTCAATTCGGCGATCTCCCGCGTGTTGCCGCTCGTCCAGTTCGGCTCGTCTGGATCGGGGCGCGACGGCCGAGGCTTGCAGCAACTGGGAGAGCTCGTGGCGGCGCAGCGGCAGCGCATCTTCAGCGCCGTGAAGCGCGGCGTGTGGGACGCTGCGCTTGCTCGCACATCCGTGTCGACGAGCCTGGCGACGGTCGAGGTGACGCTCAACCGCCCCAAGGCCATGCGCCACCGCGCCACCCGGCAGGTCGACGCCGACGCGCGCGCGACGCTCTTTGCGCAAGCCTTCCGGCAGCTGAATGCTCTGGATGCCGCGCACTTCCGCCGCTCGGACAACCTGTACCACGTGACGTTCCTCGGGGAGAACGCGCAGGACGCGGGCGGCCCGTACCGCGAGACGCTAGCCCAGTACTGCGAGGAGCTCGAGAGCGCGCAGCTCCCGCTGCTGCTGCCGACGTCCAACGCGCAGCACAACGTGGGCGCGGCGCGAGACCGGTGGGTGCTGAACCCTGGCGCGCCGCTGACGTCCCCTACGATGGCGCAACTGCTCGAGTTCCTGGGCAAGCTGCTGGGCGCGGCGCTGCGCAGCAAGCACTACCTGGCGCTGCACCTGGCGGCGCTCGTGTGGAAGCCGCTGGTGGGCGAGCGCGTGACGCTGGACGACCTCGCGTCCGTGGACTCGATGATCGTCAACTCGATGCGGCAGATGCGCACGATCGACGCGATGGGCGTGACGGAGGAGATGTTCGAAGACATCGTCATGGAGGTCTTCACGACGCTGTCGACCGACAACCGCGTCATCGAGCTCGCGCCGGGAGGGGCCTCGCGGGCCGTCACGTTCGCCTCGAGGGGCGAGTACGCCGACCTCGTCGAGCAGTACCGACTGCACGAGGGCGACGCGGCGGCTGCGCTCGTGCGCCGAGGTATGGCCAAGGTCGTCCCAGCCAAGCTGCTCGCGCTGTTCACGGGCGCCGAGCTGGAGACGATGGTGTGCGGCACGCCAGAGGTGGACGTCGACTTGCTCAAGCGCTGCACCGAGTACTCGGGCTGCAGCGCGTCCGACACGCACGTCCAGTGGTTCTGGAGCGTGCTGCTCGGGTTCACGCAGGAGGAGCGCAGCGCCTTCCTGCGCTTCGTGTGGGGCCGCGCGCGGCTGCCGGCCAACGACAAGGAGTTCCCGCAGCTCTTCAAGCTGCAGTCGTTCAGCATGCCGGCGGCGTCGGCGGCGGCGTCTCAGCGCCGGCGGGGCATCGACGACTTCCTGCCCGTGTCGCACACGTGCTTCTTCTCGCTCGAGCTGCCGGCCTACACGAGCGAGGCCGTGCTGCGCGAGAAGCTGCGCTACGCCATCTACAACTGCCAGGAGATTGACGGCGACGGCGACAGCGTCGCTGCCAACCAGCTCGGCTGGGAGGAGTAGTTACTCGTTGATATGCGCGTGCAGTATGCACCTTTTGAGCCTGACAGTCTATTCGGCAATGATCCAGGCGCTGGCCATACATCCTCAGAGAAAAACGACGAGGCTGTTCAGGTGGTCAAGACACCCTTGCGATCTCCTAGTCCTTTGCCACCAAGCAACACCGAAAGGGCAGAAGCGAGTGGTAGTATCACCAGTTCGTATTTTGCTCTGAAGTTGAGGTTGACAACGAGAAGCTCAAGCCCCGATCGAGACCTCATGACGTCCCGTGCGCACTCGTCTTCCGCCGAGCGTTGTTGCTCCCGCCGGGCTCGTCCACGTCGAAATCGTCGTCGTACTCTGCGTCGTCGCTCTCTTTTTCACTGCCGCGCTTTTCGAGCTCAGCTGCTTTGACGAGCGTCTGCGGCGATGTGCTTGGAGGCGGCGCCACAACTGGTAGCGGCAAAGCTGACGCCTGCTGCGGCTCCGTCTTCGTGAGCGTGACTGGTTTAGCTGGTGGTGTAGTGCTGGATGCGACGCCATTGCTGCTGAGGTTGGGTTCAGTGGCTTGGTTCGTGCGTGGCGGCTGAAGGAGGCTTGCCGCCTTGGAAATGTCGACCGCCTGCGCTTTGACCTTCTCAATCCACTGCACTAACTGTTTCGTCATGACTGCCACGCTTTCAGGCTCCTCCTGTCCGCCTGTGATACACAGCCACGGTTAGCAGATGCACCTAGAGACAGACAGCACGCAACACATGCATCAGCTCTAGATAGGAACGTACCGATCGCGAGAGCGTACAGCTGCTTCAGATGCGCCGCGTCTTTTGGCGTGGAGGCGGCGGTGGAGGCGGGAGCCGACGTGATCTGGAGAAGCGACTGGTACCTCTCCAGCTGCTCCTGCAGCTCGCTCAGCTCGTCTTCCTTGGAGTTCATGCGGTCCGTGACCCAGACTGCGGACGCAATCGAGCACCAAAGCATCGTCAGTCCCTCGCCTCAGCCAACCAACAGAAGTAACGGGGACCTACCATAGCCGTCGCGGATGCGCTCGATCTCCTGGTCCTTCTCGATCGACTCGGCGAATAGCTGCTCCTCTTTCTGTCGCGCCGAGTCGCGCTCCTCCGTCAAGACCTGCAGCTGCAGCTGCAGCTCCTCGTCCCCCTCCTCCAGCTCAGTGATCCTCTGCTGCATGGCGAGTCGCTCGTGCTCGGCGTCTCTTTTCGCCGCTTCCGCGTCCTCCTGCCACGTCTCGAGCGCTTGGACCTTGCCCTCGAGCTTCTCGATCTCCGCCAAGTAGCGCAGCTCCTTGGTCTGCGCCTCGAGCAAGAGCGCGTCGTTCGCTTGCGATGTGCTCTCCCCGGTCGCGGCCTGACTGCCATCCGGACTTGACGGTCTGCTGTCATTTCCTGTCGATGCAGTTGTCGACGCAGCTAACGCGGACGCGTCGGCAAGAGCTGCGGCGGCCTGCTCGGCCTCGGCGGCTTTACGCTGCCAGTGTTCGACCGTCTGCTCGAGAGTAGTCACCTGCTTCTCCAGCTGTGCGGCGCTCCGTTGCAGCGCCATCTCCGCTGCGGCATTGGCTTCGAGCGTCTTATTGAGCTTGTCAACTTCGCTTTGGAGCGCCATAGCCTGCTGGGCCGCCTCTTGCTGCTGCTGTTTCAGACGCTCCTCCATCTGCTTCTCCTTGTCTGCCGCCGCCGTGCGCGTCTGCTGCAGCAGCTCGTGCTGTTGCTTCCCGAACGACTCTTGCTCCTTGCGCACCTGCTCAGCTGCCTCGAGCTTGCGCTTCAGGTCCTCCACCTGGACATTGGCCGACATGAGGTCGCCGTACATGCTGGCGATCTTGGACTCCTGGTGGCCGTCCTGCTGCTCCTTGTTCTGCAGCTGCGCTCGCAAGTTGGCGCACAACGCGTCCAGATCTTTCCGGCTTTGCTCGAGCGACTCCATCGCGCGCTTCTGCTCCGAGCTTTGCATTGAGATGGTCTGCACCTGGTGCTCCAGCTCGCCCACTTTGCTTTCCAGCGCCTTCCCGCCTTGTCGAGCCTGATCAGCGTCGTCTAAGGCGCGCTCAAGGTCCGAGTGAAGCTTCGCCGAGTGAGCTTTCGCATCACGAACGTGGTTTGTCTCCGACTCAAGTTGGCTTTTGAGCTGCGCGTTGACTCCACGCAGCTCATCCACCTGCTTCTCCCACTCGAGGCTCTCGGTCTTCAGCTTGGCGATCTCCTCGATGCGGTTGGACAGCTCCTGCTGCTTCTCTCGCTCCATGACCTTGGCGCGGTCCCACATCATCTTGGCCTCGTCAAGCACCAGACTGGCGGCTTGCTGGAGCTGCTGCAGCAGACCCAGTACCTTACTGCCCAGCGCTTTCATCGCCTTCGTTAGCCCGTCCGTTTCCAGTGCTGCTTGGCCAAACACTTCTACTTGGAACAGTGCTCGGCCTTGCCACTCCAGACACGTGAGCCTCAGGTACCGCCCAGCCAGAGCCTTGGCGCTTTTCCCGCTGTTGAGAGCGATACTAACCACGCTGTCGGCGTCGACGTTGGCGTCAAAGTCCCCAATCACCTGCCAGTCGCGCTCTCCGCCGGAAAAGCTCGTGGCAACGCGGACCTTTCGGACCCAGCACGCTTGCGAAGCGTTCTTGTCTGTCTCTGGCTCAGATGGGAGCGCATCCGGTCCTGGGCGAGGGCTAGCAGCTGCAGGGGGATCGTGGCTGCTGGTGGAGTCACCGGCCGCCTGTTTCAGGGCACCAAATTGCGGTTCCTGGCTCGGAGACGCTCCCAGAGCGTTCGAATCTGCTTCATTAGCGCTATTGGCAGCCTCAACTGTAGGAACTGACGGCGGGCGCTCGATTGCGTGCTCGATCGCTGCGAGCGCGAAGAAGGACAGGAACTTGAGCGTGTCGGTCGGCTCCTTCCCGGCCAGTATGTTTGTTGCCGTCGCGGCAATGACGACGCTGGACCCGCTACCGCTCTTGTCGGCTTCGTGCCTCTTGTTGTAAGTCTCCTGGACAAAGTCAAGGATCTTGGTGAGGTAATCGGCGCGGTCGGACTTGGAGGCGAGCTGCGCGTAGTCCTTTTGCGCGGCGGAGAACAACTGGTCGCCGAACCCAGTGTTGTGGATCACGATGGAGATGATGTCGTGCAAGAACCGGACGGGTGGGCGCGCGAACAGCTTGACGGGGACCACGTCCGTCTTGAGCAAGTTCACCCACGACATGACGTGCCCTAAGATCTCGTACGTTGCGTCGTGGTCGCCCGATACCTCGCCCAGCTTGAATTTGTGGAGCACAGCAGTTAGAGCATCCTTGGGCTTCAGCACGAACGTCGACGCCACGATCGGCGCAGAGTTGCTTGACACGCTCTCTTGCGACTTCTCCGAAGAACGAGAGCTATCGAGACCACCTGACATGGAGAGAGCCCCTCCGCGAATGGAGATGGACTGGAAGACGCGAGGCAGCTCAAAGTCGATGACAAGCGACGGCGCGCTGTCCTGCACGTCTGGGACCCAGTACTGAGCGCTGTTGAGCCTCGTACACCTCGCCTCTTGCGTCCTCGAGGATGTGACGAGGCACTCGTCAGGCACCGCCTTGCTCTCCATTCCCAGAGCAGCCACCTCTCCATGCCCGGCGAGCTCGACTACGGATTCCGTGGGCTCATGCGCTGACCAGGCCTTGTCCCAGGTCGTAGCGACTTCTGAAAGCCGCGATTGCACGTCTGTCCACGCCGAAATCTGCTTTCGGCTGGCCTCCAGACTCTCTAGCGCCTTGTTCTCCTCCAGAAGCGCCACTTGGGCGCCAGCGTGCTTGATAAACTGCCGGATCACCTCTCCGAACTCGAACGTCCGCTTGCGGTCCATCTTGATCGCGTCCACCATTGCGGCGCGCTGGGCGCGCACCATGGAGAGCGTCATCGACAGTCCCTTCTCGCGTTCTTCGAGCAGCTGCTCCTCCTCCTTTGACGTCTGGGGAGCTGGCGGCGATGCTCCAGCTGTAGCATCTCCAGTGTTGGCAGCCTTTTGGACCACCTTGTGGCTCTTCCGGCACGCTTTGAATCGCAGCAGCTCGCTTGTCAGGTCATTCACGAGCCCGTTCTGCGTGCCAAGCATCTCGTTCTCCAGCTCGAGCAGCTGCTCGCTCTCCTGCACAATGTTCTGCAGCTTGCTGACCATTTGGCCTGCCGTCATGTGGCGCGCGGCCGAGTCGTCTCTCTTTCCGTGGGCCTGCACGTTTTTCGTCGACTGGGCGGAGCTACCGAGAGGCGAGGAGCGTTTGGACCACAGCTCGACGTCCTTATGCAGTGAGTCCTTGAAGACCATGACAAGCGTCCTGTGGTCCTTGGCCTTTGCTTCCATCGCTCGGACCTTCTGCGCGGTCGAGAGCCATCGCATCTCCACCGGCCCAACGCTTGAGTCAGACACCGAGCTCTGCGAGACAGCGTTGGACCCAGTGTCGAGGTCCCGCAGCGCGCGCATGAGCAGCTCGACGTCGCCCTTCTCCTCCAGCAGCTTCCACTTGCGCGTGCGCTCCTCGCGGATCTTCTGGTCGGCCAGCGCCTTCTCCTTGGCGAGCTTCTTGCGCTCGAGCTCGTGCTGCTTGGACAGCTTGGCCTTGTCCTCCCATGTCTGGAGCCGTACGCGGTCCATCTCTTGTATCTGCTTCTCGTACTTCTTGACGATCTCCTCCTTCTCCTTCGGGTCCAAACCGAGCGTCGACTCGGTCTGCTCCATCAACTTCTTCTTGAGCGCCGCGATCTCCTCGTTGAGCTGGCTGATCTGGCTCGACGACTCGTTCTTCTTGGCGTTCACCTTGATCGACTTGGCGCGGCTCGCGTACTTGAGCGTGCTCAGTGTCTCGAGGTAGTTGATGTTAGCGGGCGACAGTGTCGCGAGCATGGAGCACAGACTGTTGCCTCCGAGCGACTCCTGCAGCACGCGCGTGAGCTTCGAGTTGCGGTACGGGATGAAGACCTTCTTGCCCGCCCTCGAGGCCTCCACCAGCGCGTTGATGACGTTCCCGAGCGCGCTGAGCGACTTGTTGATGTTGGCGCCCTCCTTGAGGCGGTCGCCCTGTGCGCCCGTCGACGCGGCGCGCTCCGAGCCGGCCAGGTCCACCAGGTTGATCTTGGCGAACAGGTTCTTGCTCTCATCCTCCGAGTCCTTCTGGTGGATCTTGATGATGAAGATCGAGTGCGAGCGCGAGCTCTCGGCGTTCATCTGCGTGTAGCCGACCGTGCGCGCCTGCGCGCCCTGCGCCATGAGGTCGATGACCTCTTCGCGGCTCTCGACCACGCGCTCCTGCAGGTCCTTGACGTAGATGCCGAGCACCGAGTGCTCCTTGATCTCAAGTCCGCCCTTGTTCTTCTTGGCGTTGCCGCTGGCGTCCAGCAGGTCATAGATGATCTCGTTGTAGATCTCGAAGAAGGAGCACTCGACGAGGAAGAGTTTGCTCGGGTTGGCGGCCTTCTCGGCCTTGATGCGCTCGAAGATGGCCTTGTTCATCCTCGGGATGAGTCCCTCGAGCGCCTCGGACCCGCTCACGCCGCTCATGCTGAACGTCTTGCCGCTGCCCGTCTGCCCGTACGCAAAGATGGTTCCGTTGTAGCCCCCGAAGGCGCGGTCCAGGATGGGCGCGCCGATGTCCAGGAAGACCTGCTCCTGCGACGAGTCGCACCCGTACACAAAGTCGTACGCGAACGTGTGCTTCTCGCTCAGGTTCTCCAGGTTGGTCAGGATGGCGTTCCCGTGCTCGCTCGTGAAGCATGAGACCGCCTGCTCGCGCAGCTCGCGCTCGTTCATCGGGCGGCAGCGCACCGCCACCCGGATGTTCTCGACCTCCTTCTCCTCCTTCATCCTGGCCTTCTCCGCGGGGTTTGACTCGAGAGCAGCGGCTTCAGCCCGTGCGCATGCTCGTGCGGAGCGAGCCAATATCTCTTGCGCACTGAGCAGTTCGCCAGTTCGCGGCGGCTTGAGGAGCCGTCCAGGCCGCAACGTATGAGCGTCAGTCTAACAATAGCGCGGAGGCAGCGCGATAGCTGTTCCAACAGTGCCTGCGCCTGCGTTTTTCAGTGGGTAACGCAACGATAATGGCGGGGATTGCCGTGCGCGACGCCGAGACGGGCGAGGAGCTGGAGCTGCTCGTCTGGTCGCAGCAGTCAAGCCCCAAAGGTCCGTGTAGGGCACGAGGGTCGAGGGTCCTGCGACCGTCTACGAGCGCCGGAGAGCTCCCAACGGTGCCTGGAGGCAGTGTTCAATTCGCAGAGACCCAGTCGACGCGGCGCCTGGGCCAGCCCGTCGGCTGGGAGCAGCAGCAGCAAGCTAAAGTCGAGGTGCCGCGCTCCGTGAGCTGCTCACGCGTCCGCCAGTACCAGTAGCTCCACCCAACACCACTGGTGACGTCGTGCGTGCTGCAGAGCGCGGAGCAGCGGCTGCGTGGGTCGCTGCCCGGCGTCCGGCGCGAGTTGCAGCGGCGCGACTTGGCGGAGACGGACCGCAAGGCGCTGCAGCTCGAGCTGCTGGACAAGACCAAGCGCCAGTACGCGCAGCACGTGCAGGCGCTGGCGGCCGAGGAGCTGGCGCGCGAGCAGGCGCGGCAGGTGCAGCAGCGGCTCGAGCGGTCGGCGCTCGCGAGGGACCGGCTTCGGCGCCGCCACGAGCACGAGCGCGCCGCCCACCGCGCGCAGGTGGAGCGCGTGCGAGAAGAGTGCGAGCTCGCGCTCACGGCCGCCATGGCGCGCTTCAACCTGCTGCGGTGACTAGGTTATGATTGCTCGCTTCACGCTGAGTAGGTTACAACTCCCGGGCTCACGCTTTCGTACCGGTATAGTAGTCGCAACCAACCGCTCGGTCCGCGTTGTAGATGCACTGGCCTTGGACGTGCCTCGAGCAGCTCCGTAGCCGCTAGCATGGTGTTCAGGGAGGCGTTCGTGTCACGATCCCAGTACGTCTTGCAATCACTGACTGGTCTGACAGTGCAACTCGTTTCGGGAGGCGATTTTGCCTTTGGGAGCGCCATCCACGATCTTGGGGAATACGGTGGTGCTCTGGAGATCTTGGTGGCAATGGTAGCGCCGATGCGTGGCCCTTGGTCCCACCACGAGCGCTCCAGTTTCCATAGCCTACGATTTATATCCTCACTACTATACTACCGGTAACTTCAACTGTTGACGCTTGCGCCTTGCTTGGCGTTGGCCACGCAGCAGCCGCGCTCGTTGTATCCTTGTCCCAGATCATCTTGAAGCTTGCTTTGTTTTGGCCAATGGGATGTAGTTTACGGTAAAATTCCGTACAAAACTACTGTTTTGGCCAATGAGCTGCATTTGTCTCCTCTGGATGTCAAGATCCCCCCGACCGTCATCGCTGATGATGGTCATCACAGCGCTTCGCCCCGACTGATATACGACCAAAGTCACCGCATGAAATAGTGAACGCACTCGCGCTTCGACCAGCTCCACGTCATTGGTCCTTACAGTAGCGTCCGCAATGGAGCGACCGATGGCGGACGACGCTGGCGCGGGGCGCTACGGCACCTTCCAGGAGGCGGGCCACGATTCCGAGCGTGAGGATGTCCTGGCGGCGGAGCGGCGGCTGCTGGAGAGGGGCGAGCAGCGGTGGATCGTGCGGTGGCGGGTGGCGATCGGGTCCATGCTCGCGCTTGCGGCCGTGCTCGTGATCGGCCGCGTCGTGGCGCACCCTGACGACCTGTCGTTGCCTTCGAGCGCGCCCGCGAGCGCGTCCGCGTCCACCGGGAGCCCGAGCCCCGTGCACTCCGTCAAGATCTTCCTCGGGCCGCACGCCAACCGGACGGACGTACGCGCCGTCTTCGCGGATGTGTCCGAGACGTCCACGGCTGAAGCCTACGTGACTGAGAGTGCGGACGCATGGGCCACGTTCAACGACAGCCTGCACGAGACCGGCTGGTCGCAGCTGTGGGTTCAGACGTCGGCGCTCCTGCAACAAGAAGTGGCGGACCCCGCGCTCGCGCAGCAGCGCCGCGCAGACGTCATGTTCGCGGCGGGCTACGCGGAGGGCGCGCTGACACACGCGCGCATCGACCAGCACTACGCCAACGTGCTCGCCACGCTCTTCCCCAACGCCGTGCAAGGAGACGCCGCCGAGCTGCAAGTGCTGGCGGGCGTGCGGGAGTTCCTGCAGCAGAACCTCGACTGGCTGGCGGACCAGATCCAGTTCTACCGCGACCATCCGGGCCAGCCCGACGCGTCGTACTGGGCGGCGATGGCGGCGCTGGTAGCGCAGTTTGACGGCCTCGCGGCGGGGTACCAAGCGTTCTCGACCAGCGAGTCGCCCATCTCGACGCTGGACCTGTTTATGCTCAATGCCGGAGGAGATATGGAGGATCTGATCTCGATGGTCACGGCGCGGCAGCACGTGCAGCTCGCGCCGGTGACCGCGTCGCTGTATAGCTTCATCAAGAACCTCAAGTGCTCGGCGCTCATCCGGGTCCTGCCCGGCTTCCAGGACCTGCTCTGGGGCCACGCGACCTGGGACGCCTACAGCGCCATGAACCGCATCTTCAAGCACTCGGAGCTGCCCGCGTTCGACGGCGACGGCCGCAGGAAAACGTCCATGTCGAGCTTCCCCGGGTACCTCTCGTCCATCGACGACTGGTACATGACGAGCGCGGGGCTGGCGGTCATGGAGACCACGAACGGCGTGTTCGAGCCGAGTCTGTACGCGGAGGTGACCCCGAAGAGCGTGCTGTCGTGGCTGCGCTCCAAGATGGCGAACCACGTGGCGTCGGACGGCGAGGACTGGGTCGCGGCCTTCTCCAAGTACAACAGCGGCACGTACAACAACCAGTGGATGGTGATCGACACGAAGCGGTTCGTGGTCGGCCACGGCTTCGAGCGCAACGGGCTGACGGTGCTAGAGCAGCTCCCGGGGCTCATCCACGCCGAGGACCTGTCGGACGCCGTCAACCGCGCCGGCTACTGGGCCTCCTACAACGTGCCCTACTTCCCGGTCGTCTACACGCGCTCGGGGTACCTAGCGGCGTTCCTGGCGTCGAACGACAGCGAGTCGTGGTCGCACTCCAACTGCTCGCGAGCGCTCATCTTCGAGCGGGACGCGCCGACCGTGCACACGCTCGAGGACCTCAAGCGCGTGATGCGGTACAATGACTGGCGGGAGGACCCGCTGTCCGAGCGGCACGCATCGCACGCGGTGGCCGCGCGCTTCGACCTCGAGACGGACCCGGCGCTCGCGTCGCTGGACGGCGCCGTGGACGCCAAGGTCACGTCGCTTGGGCTCTTCAACCGCCTTGAGTGCGACGCCGTCAGCGGACCCACGCACGCGCAGAACCCCGTGTTCGAGTGGACGCCCGCCGCGCGAGCGCAGGCGCCGCACGCCGGCCTCCCGCAGCGCTACGCCTTTGACTTCCAGCGCATGCAGCACGCACGGCACTCGCACCCGGTGTAGCCGAGCGGATCCGTCCGTCGCCGCCGCGATCTCCAAGTAATGCAACGTCTCAAAGTGCGTATCCGTTGGCATGAACTGTACCCATTGCTCCAGTGCCGTGTGCAGTCAGCATTGAGACAGAGCCGCAGCGCTTCTGGGAATGCAAGCGCCATGGCCACAGGCGCAGGCAGACAGTATGCGCGTCGCTCCTCGAGATAGTAGGGGCACTACACGTACAGCGAAGGTCGCGACGCGGCTTTCCAGAACATTCGCTTCAACGACTGGTATATAAAACCCCACACGTGGCGGGTTTGCCGAGTAAAACCTCGCGGCGATCTTCAAATCGCGGCGCTTTGCCAGTCTACGATTGGAACGCGAGCGGCGGCAAGCAAAGGTACGGTAGTGGACGTCCATGCGTGTTGCGGCGCCTTTGAAGCCCTGGGCATGCTTCCATGGCCTTCAACGTGTGCGCAAGCGTCTGACGACTCTCTCTCTGGTCGTGCGATCAGTATTGAGTGGCAAAGAGAAATGGCGGAGCAGGACAAGAAGGTGATTGACGTGTCGGGTGACGGCGGCGTGCTCAAGGAGATCTACCAGGAAGGCACGGGCGAGATGCCGCCCGCGGGCGACGAGGTCCGAGGTACGCGTCGGTGGCGCTGTTGTTGAGGTGGAGCGTGTGTGTGTGCGTGACTGACAGTTACGTTACTATGGAACCGGCCAGCGCACTACACGGGCACGCTGCTGGACGGCACCAAGTTCGACAGCTCGCGCGACCGCAACTCGGAGTTCAAGGTGCGGATCCCATACAAACGCTCGATCTCTATCTCTCTCGATCTCTACGGATAGACAACTGACGGTGAGGCTCGTGGGATTGCTCGGTGCGCAGTTTGTGCTGGGCAAGGGCAACGTGATCAAGGCGTGGGACCTGGCGTTCGCGTCCATGCGAGTCGGCGAGGTGCGCGATCCGCCCACAGACTGGTACCTTCATGTATAGCGTCCATCTGACTAATATGGCGCGGTCGAAACGTTGCAGAAAGCTGTGATTACGTGCCAGCCGCAGTACGCGTACGGCGAGAGCGGGAGCCCGCCCAAGATCCCGCCGAACGCCACGCTCAAGTTCGACGTGGAGCTGCTGGGCTTCAGCCCCAAGGCCAAGGAGATGTGGGAGATGGACGCCGACGAGAAGATTGCCGAGTGCACCAAGCTCAAGGACGCGGGCACGGCCGAGTTCAAGGCGAAGAAGTTCGCCGAGGCGGCCGCCAAGTACAACGAGGCGGCCTCGTACATGGAGGACATGTACGACGTGTCGGACGAAGACAAGAAGCGCATGAAGGACCTGCAGACGACCTGCTTCCTGAACGCGGCCATGTGCTTCCTGAAGCTCGAGGACTATGCCGAGACTGTGGCGATCGCGACCAAGGCGCTCAAGAACGACCCGAGCAGCGTGAAGGCGCTGTACCGGCGCGGAGTCGGCCGCATGAACCTGAACGACCTGGACCGCGCCAAGGAGGACCTGGTGGCGGCCGGCAAGATCGACCCGGCCAACCGCGAGGTTCGCCGCGAGCTGGAAGTGCTCAAGAAGAAGATGAAGGAGGCGCGTGCCAAGGAGAAGTCTGTCTTCGGCGGGCTGTTCAACAAGGTGTCCATGTACGACGACAAGTCGGCTGTCGAGGTGGAGCCGACGCTGGACCCCAACAACCCCAAGGTCTTCTTTGACATCAAGATTGGTGAGGAGGACGCCGGCAAGGTGGTGATGCAGCTGTACAAGGACGTGTGCCCCAAGACGGCCGAAAACTTCCGCGCGCTGTGCACGGGCGAGAAGGGCGAGACGGCGGCGGGCGTGCCGCTGCACTACAAGGGCAGCACGTTCCACCGCGTGATCAAGGGCTTCATGATCCAGGGCGGCGATTTCACGAACGGCGACGGCACGGGCGGCGAGAGCATCTACGGCGAGAAGTTCCCGGACGAGAACTTCCGCCTCAAGCACACGGAGCCGGGCCTGCTGTCGATGGCCAACGCCGGCCCGGGCACGAACGGCTCGCAGTTCTTCGTCACGACGGTGCCTACGCCACACCTGGACGGCAAGCACGTCGTGTTCGGCAAGGTGGTCGAGGGCTTCGACATCATCTCGCGCATCGAGAACCTCGAGACGGACAAGGGCGACAAGCCGACTGAGCCCGTGGTCATTGCCGACTGCGGAATGGTCGACTAGGTTATTATCACTCGCTTCGCGAGGCGAGTGCGCCTCCCAACAGGCTACACCTAGAATACGGGCTGGATCGTGTGAGCAGGCTAGGGCGACTCGAGTGATGGCTAGGCAAACAGTGAACAAGCACGCGACTCGCTTGAAGCGACGAGCTCTGGTTGTCGTCAATGGTTCGGCATGGCTATACATTTCATATCAGTGCCACGTCACTATTTTGCGGTTTGCATCCGAGCATACTTTTTCACCAATCGAGTTCACCCTACGCAACAACATCTTACTTGATTGGTCAAAAGTCGATAGGAGGGTTGATTGGCCAGCGGGTCCGAAGAGTGACGGTCGCAATTGGCGCGGCGGTTGGCGGCAACCAGTAGATTTTCGGGCAACGGCCGCCGCCACCTCCTGCGGCAAAAGCCAGCGACCGACCAAGCCCCCGCGCTGCAACCCGCGCGCCCGCTGCAGCTCGTGTCTGTAGCCAACACGCCGCGCTCGGAGGCCGCGAAGCTTGCAGCTGCTGGCGCGTAGACCCGCCGGAGGGAGCGAGCCACGATGGACGCGGCCACGGACCAGACCATCCTGCGCTATGAAGTGCGCGAGGTCGGCTTCGGCTTCTACAGCGACGCCGAGATCCGCGACCTGAGCGTCAAGCAGATCACAAGCCGCATGTCGTTTGACCACCTAAACAACCCGGTGCTCGGCGGCCTGTACGACCCGGCGATGGGGCCCGTGGACTTTAACATGATCTGCCCAACGTGCCACCAGACGCAGAAGGAGTGCCCCGGCCACCTGGGCCACATTGAGCTGCCCGTGCCCGTGTACAACCCGGTGCTCTTCATGCACATGCTCAACATCCTCAAGCGCAAGTGCTTCTCGTGCCACAAGTTCCGCGTGGCCTCGGCGCGCTCACGCGTGCTGCGCGTCAAGGTGCTGCTCATCGACAACGGCTTCGAGGAGGAGGCCGCCATGCTCTCGGAGCTGCTCGAGCAGCGCAACGGTGTCGAGGACGAGCCGGCCAACCGCACCTTCCAGCGCCAGCAGGCCATCCTGGACGAGTACGAGCGCCTCGCGTTCTCGGCCGGCAACAGCCGCAAGAGCGGCGCGCCGAGCAAGCTGGCGGCCCTGTCACGTCCCGCCGAGGTGCTCCGCGAGAAGCTCGTGGCCGAGTTCCTCAAGAGCGTGAAGGCCAAGTGCGAGAACTGCGGTGCCATCTCGCCGGGCCTGCGCCAGGACGCCAACGCCAAGATCTTCCTCAAGGGGCTCAGCACGCGCTCGCGCAAGGTCAACCGCTCCAAGAACCGCACCGTCACGTCGGCGCTCGACGCCATGAGTGGCAACCTGTCGGACGGCGACGCGGACCCACTGAACGGGGACGACTCGGAGGACTCGGACATGGAGGACGACGACGCGGACAAGTTCCGCAGCGCCGAGGACAGCTCGTCGCGCAGCAAGTTCCTCCCGCCGCTCGAGGTCCAGTCGCAGCTGCAGATGATGTGGAAGCAGGAGGACGGACTCATGGAGCTGCTGTACGGCGACCGCAACGTCGCCAACGGACGCGAGCGCGGCGCCAAGGCCGAGGGCTGGAAGAAGTTCTTCCTCAACGTGATCCCCGTGGCGCCCTCGCGCTTCCGCCCGCCCGTGTTCCTGGGTGACAAGCAGTTCGAGCACGCACAGAATACTTACTTGTCCAAGATCATTGGGTTGGCCGAGGGGATCGTGCAGGGGGACTACTATAAGCAACAGGCCAACGACGCGAGCACCGAGGACGAGGACGCGGACAGCGAGAAGCAGCAGGTGAACCTGTCGCGCAAGCTCGCGCTCTGGACGGAGCTCCAGACGAACGTTAACTTGCTGGTGGACAGCAGCAAGGCCCGACCGGGCACGGACGCCCCGCAGGGTATCAAGCAGCTCATTGAGAAGAAGGAGGGACTTTTCCGCAAGCACATGATGGGCAAGCGCGTCAACTACGCCGCCCGCTCCGTCATCTCTCCAGACCCGTACATCAGCACCAGCCAGATCGGCGTGCCGCTGCGCTTTGCCAAGACGCTGACGTACCCGCAGCCGGTGACGCCGTGGAACATTGAGGAGATGCGTCAGCTGGTGATCAACGGGCCCGATGTGCACCCGGGCGCGAACTTTGTCGAGAGCGAGAACGGCCGCCTGATTGACTTGAGCAAGCGGTCGGCGCACCAGCGCGAAGCTATCAGCAAGACGCTGCTGACGCGCTCGGCGAGTGCGCAAGGCGCGAGCAAGAACCGCGTCAAGCGCGTGTGGCGGCACCTGCAGACGGGCGACGTGGTGCTCATGAACCGCCAGCCGACGCTGCACAAGCCGAGTATGATGGCGCACGTGACACGCGTGCTGACGAACCCCAAGATGCAGACCATCCGCATGCACTACGCCAACTGCAACACGTTCAACGCCGACTTTGACGGCGACGAGATGAACATGCACTTCCCGCAGAACGAGCTGGCCCGCTCCGAGGCGTACCACATCGCGTCCAACGATAACCAGTACCTGGTGCCGACGGACGGCTCGCCGCTGCGCGGCCTGATCCAGGACCACGTCGACTCGGGCGTCAAGCTCACGCAGCGCGACACGTTCCTGACCAAGGACATGTACATGCAGCTGCTCTACAACGCGTGGGCCAGCATGGAGGACAGCGGGATGAGTATGGACAAGATGCATCTCGAGGTGGTCCCGCCCGCTATCCTCAAGCCGCAGCAGCTCTGGACGGGCAAGCAGGCGGTCACCTCGGTGCTCAAGCTGCTGACCAAGAACCTCCCGCAGCTGAACCTCAACAGCAAGGCCAAGATCAAGGGCGACCTGTACGGCAACGGGAACGCCGAGCACATTGTCATCTTCCGCGACGGTGAGCTCATGCAGGGCATTCTCGACAAGAGTCAGTTCGGCGCGTCCATGCACGGCGTCGTGCACGCCTGCTACGAGATCTACGGTGCCCGCGTGGCGGCGGACCTCTTGTCAGCTCTAGGCCGCCTGTTCACGTGCTACCTCCAGTTTGCGGGCCACACGTGCGCGCTAGAGGACCTAACGCTTAACACAGACGCCGAGAAGCGCCGCCGCAAGCTCGTGCGAGACTCGGTTTTCAACGGCGAAGAGGCGTACGCCGAGTTTGCCGGTCTCACGGAGCTGCTGGAAGCCAAGCACGCGCAGGAGGAGGCCTCGGGCAAGAAGCGCCGCATGAACGACGCCGAGCGCGCGGTCATCCGCGACCGCATGCGCGAGCTGCTCTCGGGCCCCGACGCTGACAACAACGCCAAGGCGCTGGACGCACACATGATGGGCTGCGTGCACGGGTCCAACTCGGACATCATCAAGACGTGCCTGCCGTCTGGCCAGTCCAAGTCGTTCCCGTCGAACGCCTTCTCGCTCATGGTGCTGACGGGCGCCAAGGGATCGATGGTCAACCACTCGCAGATCTCGTGCGGCCTGGGCCAGCAGGCGCTCGAGGGCCGCCGTGTGCCGATCCTATGCAGTGGGCGCTCGCTGCCCTCGTACGAGCCGTTCGACCCTGCTCCGCGAGCCGGCGGCTACATCACGGACCGCTTTCTCACGGGCCTCCGCCCGCAAGAGTACTATCACCACTGCATGGCTGGCCGTGAGGGCCTGGTCGACACGGCCGTCAAGACGAGTCGCAGTGGGTACCTCCAGCGCTGTCTGATGAAGCACCTGGAGGATCTCCAGGTCAACTACGACCACACGGTGCGCTCGTGCGACGGCTCGGTGGTCCAGTTTCTCTATGGCGAGGACGGCATCGACCCCGTGCAGAGCGCCATGCTCTCGGGCAAGGACGACCAGTTCAGCTTCCAGGCGATGAACCACCGCGGCATCTCGCACAAGTTCGGCATCAACGCCAAGTTCTTCGAGGACACCAAGATGGACATCCTCAAGCCGCTCAAGGCGCATGCCGAGATGTCCGAGGCCAAGACCAAGAAGTTTACCGAGCCCTCGTCGGTGCTGCGCCCCGGCCTGCGCGTCCTGTGTCGCCGGCTGAAGCAGGGAGAGAGCAAGTGGAAGCGCGGCAACATTGAGGTGGGCTTCTTTGCCGCGGAAATCCTTGCGGTCGCCGAGGAAGACCAGGACGGCCGCGACTGCAAGTACGACGTCAAGTACCTCGACACTGGCCTCAAGGCGTTCGGCGTGCCCCGCACGGCCGAGTTCAAGGCGGCTAAGCCGACCAACAACATGCGCGCCATGTCTGGTCGCGTCGACATCATCAAGGTGTCGGTGGAGGACCCGGTGATGCAGAGCCTGCCGCTCAATGAGCACGTGGGGCTTGTGTCGGAGCGCATCCAGGACCAGCTGGTGGCGTACAGCAAGCGCAACCCGGCCCACTGCCTGGAGCTGCTCAAGAAGCGCAAGAGCAAGAAGTCCAAGAAGAGCAAGCGCGAGGCGAGTGCAGACGAGGTCGACCGCGAGAAGATGCAGTCCAAGCACGCGGTGAGCTCGGACGCGTTCCAGCTGCTGGTCTGGGTCAACTACCTGCGCAGCATGGCGGCCCCAGGCGAGAACGTCGGCGTGCTGGCCGCGCAGAGTGTCGGCGAGCCGTCGACGCAAATGACGCTCAACACGTTCCACCTGGCCGGCCACGGCGCCGCGAACGTGACACTCGGCATCCCGCGTCTGCGCGAGATCATCATGACGGCGAGCGCCAAGATGTCGACGCCCATGATGACGATCCCGCTGCTGGAGTCGGTGCCGTCGGCCCGCGCGCAGGACGTAGAGCAGCGACTGAACCGCGTGGCGCTGTCGGAGCTCATCCACAACGAGGCGGGTGTGCGCGTCAAGGACGAGTTCGTCAAGAGCGAGAACGGCATCCTCTGGGTGCGTGACTACACGGTGCGGCTGACGCTGTTCAAGCTCAAGGACATCAAGAAGGCGTTCGGCCTGAGCCCGAGTGACGTGTTCGGCGCCATCGGCCGCGGGTTCGTGGGCAAGCTGCTGACCATGATCTCGCGCGAGATGAAGAAGAGCGGTGTCCACGTGGCGGCCCAGGCCGACTCGAGCAATCTCGCGGGCGCGAGCTTCGACTCGAGCCGCAAGCGCAAGAGCGGCGAGGACGACGACGACGACGTGGACGACGAGGAGCAGGGCACGCTGCGCTTTGGCAGCCGCGGCGAGGTGCGCGGCTACGAGATGGACGAGGAGGACGAGCGCATCCGCAATGCCCAGAGCAAGGACGAGGACGACGACTCGGACTCGGACAGCGAGGACGCCGGCGCGTCGGGCAAGCGGGGCCGCAAGGCCAAGGCGCATGCGACCGACTCGGAGGACGAGGACATGTCGGACGACGTCGGCTCGTCGCCTGGCCGCGGCGTGGGCGGCGGCGGCAGCGGCGCGCAGGCGCGCAAGAAGGAGTTCAACGCGGACGGGCTCGACGCGCTCGACGTGCCCCTGAGCGTGCGCAAGAACAAGTACTTTGTCTCGTGCGGACGCAACGAGAAGGAGCACTTTGTGGAGCTGCGCCTGCGCTTCCCGACGCACTCCAAGACGGTGCTGATGGTGCCGCTGGTCGAGCGCGTGGCCCAGCAGGTGCTCGTGCGCCACTGCCCGGGCATCGCGCGCTGCTACCTCATCAACCAGCGCTTGGGCGAGGCGCAGGAGGAGAAGCCGTGCGTGCAGACGGAGGGGCTCAACTTCCAGGCCATCTGGGGCTTCGACGACATCCTGGACGTGAACCAGCTCGCGACCAACGACATTTACCAGGTGCTGCAGACGTACGGCGTCGAGGCGGCGCGCGCGTCCATCTCCAAGCAGATCAACGAGGTGTTCGGCGTGTACGGCATCAGCGTGGACGCGCGCCACCTGAGCCTGATCGCCGACTACATGACGGCGCAGGGCGGCTACATGCCGCTGAACCGCATCGGCATGAACAACAAGGGCTCGTCGTTCCAGCAGATCACGTTCGAGACGTCCATGAAGTTCCTGACGCAGGCGGCGCTCGGCGGCGTCGTGGACACGCTCGAGAGCTCGTCGGCGCGCCTGGTGCTCGGCCAGCCGCCGCGCGTGGGCACGGGCAGCTTCTCGCTGCTACAGCCCGTCGCATTATAAAGCGAATGATAGACGCAGACGCGTGGCGTGGCGTGGTGTGGGCCCGCCATGTGTGTGCGCGTGTGTTGTACCTGCATACATGCTCTGCTTGCTTGCTTGCATGCGCCACGCACCTTGAATGGGCACGACGAAGCAGCCACGCGCGCTCCTTCCTGTATTGCCTTCCTCCTTGTGTTGTCGTCTGTATCCCTCACTCGTCCGACGCCAGTTGGTCCAAGGTGAGCGTCACGCTTGCCGACGCCGCGGTGGGTATCGTCACCGCCTCGGACACGGACGCTGCTCGTCTCAACGCCGGCTTTGCGGGTGGCGACGCGGCCGCGGCCGAGGAAGGCGATGTCTGCGTACTAAACCGCCTCTGCAGCGCTTTCGGCTTGGGGACGGAGGCAGGAGCCGCCTGGACGTGCAGGCTGAGTCGCTGGCGCTGGCTGTGCGGTGGTGTGGGCGGCGCGCGAGAGCTGTCGCCACTAGAGTCCGCCTTGAGCCCCGGCCCTGGCGTTGGAGGAGCTGCGCCGAGAAGATCGCCCTCGAGGAAATTCCTGCAGCAGGAGCGACGTACACGGCGTCGACGGTTGGCCATCCGACCATGGAACGTGCCTCGGTACTGGGCGCGCACGTACTTGTAGTGCTCCTTCTTCCAAAACCTCTCAAAGTGCGCGCGGAAGTGCATCGTCACCTTGGGACAGGCATTGCAACATGAGCTCGCCACGTCCTCCTCGGCCCAGCTACCGGCATTACCTGTATCCCCAAATCGCACGGCTCCAACGTACATCGAGGCGGTCCGTCTTGAGCAAGTCGGTGATCTGAACCGCGCGCTGGGAGGTGGGCGCGGACGCGAGCCACATGAGCTGGAAGAGGCCTCTGCAGTCACGCAACGTCAGCGTCAGCCGCACCGCTCGAGCCCGCGAGCTCGCCGAGACGTACTTGAGATGGTGCTCGATGCTGCGGGCGTTGTCGTGGCGCTCGCACGCCTTCTTGGCCAGGCGCACGAGCAGCTCGCCGAAGCAGGCGTAGGTGAGCGCGCGGTCGCTCTCCGAGGTCGGGGACCTGGGCAGGCTGTCGATGTAGAGCGTCGCGAACTCGGTCGTCGTCAGCACGCCGTGCGAGATGACGCCGTACTTGCGGCCCCAGGCGACGCTCTCGGCGTAGCCCATGTGGGCCGGGCTTGAGAGCGCCGCCTTCGGGTCGCTCTTCTCCAGCTTGGCGTGCGTCTTGGCCGCGTAGAAGGCGAAGAGCTTGCTCAGTGGGTCGTCGAACAGCCCGAGCAGTTTCTTGCAGGTCTGCACGTCCTGGGCGATCGCTACTCGCGGCCTGACCGCAGCCAATGCACGCAGTTACGCATTTACGTGAGCGACCACAGACCCCACGGAGCCAAAGTGGGCGTGGCGGTGAGCACGCGCCTCCGCTTCCGCTGCTTCTCCAGACACGTCCGCACGAGCGAGTCGTAGGCGCGGTTGGCGTCCTTGTCGCCCGCCTACAGACCGACACGCGAGGCGACAAAGCGTCCATGTCAATCAGACACTGGACGCTGGACGCATAGCATAGAGAGCGAGCGACTCGCCATGCTGGCAAAGTTCTTGAGCAGCGCGAGGAAGGCGGGGAAGTCGAGCTTCCTGCCGCCGGCATCGCGGTCGCTCGGGGGGTGCGTGCGCAGGAAGGACTCGCAGATGATGGCCACCTCCTTCTCAACCATCTTGGCCGCGTCCGAGTCGCCGCCGTCGATCACACCGCAGTCCTGCATCAGGCGCACCACGTTGGCCGTGCGCATGCGCGTCGGGTCCTCGCACGAGAGCTGCAACGCGTAGCTGGCGAAGATGTCCCACAGCCGCTCCTGCTGCGACCGCGCGCGCGCCGCCAGCAGGTTGGCGTCGAAGGGTGACGCGAACTTGACCGGCGACTTGGCTGGGGCCGCGCTAGCCTGCTCGCGCCGCGCGTCCTTGGGATGCGTAGGCGCCGCCGAGCTCCTCGCCTCGTTCATGCTGCTGCTGCTGCTGCTGCTGCTGCTACTGCTTGCCCAGAGATCAATCGGCCTGCCAAGCCAAAAGTGTAGCCATGCGAAGGGCTCAAAATACACTAACACCCTTGTTTAGCGTAATCACTCCCAATTTAACTTTTAAAATCGGATTGTTGGTTTTATATATAGTGTACCATACATATCCACGCTAAATACGGATGTTCCCCTCCAGAGTCGCTCCCCTCCCCAAAATTGCGTGGCAGCACGCCACTCGCCGCTTTCGACGTTTGAACCGGGAGCTCTCACGAGCGCGCAGACTTATCCGGCCGGCGCCGACCTTGCTCGACGCCTCCCACCTACTTGAAGGTCTCGCCAGGCGACGATGGAGGCTCGCGGGGACGCAGCGCACGCCGCCGCAGTCGCCGCCGCTTCCCATGCGGCGGTGGACGCGGCGGCGGCGTCCGCACAGGCGGCGACGGACGCGGCGCTGATGGTCGGGTCGCTGGACAAGTACGAGGAGGACGCGACGTTCGGCGCCGAGCTGAGCGCCGCCGTGGCCACGAGCCAGCGCAAGCGCGAGCTGGAGACGGCCGGCAGTGGCGGCGGAGGAGGAGGAGCAGGCGCGGACGAGTACGAGGAGGACGAGGAGGACGGCGCGAGCAACAGCGCCGAGTACCTTGCGCGGGACGGCAAGCTGGCGCGCACGGCCAAGCGCGCGCGTCGCCACAACTGGCAGCCCAAGTACGAGACGGAGTTCGGCCTGCTGGCGATCGAGCGTGACGCCGTGTCGGGTGACGTGACGCTGGCCATGTGCGGCTTCTGCAAGGCCTTCGGGCGCGAGGGCAAGTACGAGCAGCTCGTGCAGGCGGACGCCGAGGCCGGCCACGAGAGCAAGAAGCGCCGCCGCCGGTCGCTCACCACGACCAAGTTCTTCCGCGCCTTCCGTGTCGACAACATCCGCAGCCACCTGCAGGGCGCGCACCCGCGCCGCTGGGCCGAGTACGAGCTGCTGCCCAAGCAGGAGGCCGTGCGCGCGCGCTACCTGCAGATGCAGGGCGAGTTCCAGCACTACGACAACCTCGGCATGGTCGACGACGTGGTGCTCGCCAGCTCGGCGCTCAACGCCGAGTCGGACATGGCCTACGTCCAGGCGCAGGCGCAGGCGCTCGCGCACTCGACGCTGGTGGAGCAGCAGCAGCAGCAGCAGCAGCAGCAGCAAGCCGCGGTCACGCAGGTGCCTTCAGCGGTGCACTCGGGCTCGGCTGCCGTCGCGGCGTTAGCGGCCGCGTCCACGCCGCTCAGCGGGTCGCACACGGCCGCCACTCCTCTCTCGTCGACGTCACTGGTGCGTAGCGATCCCACGATCGCACGCGCTTGCTAGAGGCCGGACTGACTGATGGGTTCTCTCTCTGTATGTGCATGTGTTTGGTGCGCTGCTCGCTCGACTTTCTCCGTGCCGCCAACAGACGCACAGCGGTACGGTGAGCGCTGCGGAAAAGCATCCCTTGTTGCGTCAGAGAAGTAATCGGTTGGTCGCCGCAGGTCCGCGCACAGCGTTCGACTACGAGAAGCACCTGGCGGAGCAGCTTGCGCTGGACCGCGAGCGCCTCGAGTTCGACAAGGCCAAGTTCAAGAAGGAGGTGGAGCTCAAGGAGCGCGAGCTCGAGCTGCTCCAGAAGCGCCTGACGCAGGACGCGCTCCTGCACGACAAGCGCGTGCAGGCGAGCCGCGAGTCGGCCGAGGCCGAGAGCGCCAAATTCTTCCGGCTTGCCGAAGTGCTGCGCGAATCGATTGCGGCGGCGCAGGCCAACTCGGGCGCGTCTGTCGTCTGAACTCGCCATCGTGTCCGCTCTGTCTACAGTAGACGGCTTGCCCAGTCGGTCGTACCAGCGGCGGTGGTGACTCTTGCTGGCTGCATTTCCTCCTCGTGATAATCGCTTCTTTGCTACGATGCAGATACTACGCCATATAGTCGACCAATCCTTACTGTACGGGAGTAGGAGAAGGAAAGTATCCCCATGTTGTTCGTCCACACAGAGCTCATGACGCCCTGAGACTCTTCTGGTTCGCTCACGGAACTCATCTGGGTGACGGCGACTGGCGAGAAGGTCGAGCGGGCTGGCCGTAAGACTCTCGCCGGTCGACTCGGATCGAACTGACGCTCGGAAACGCCCGATCGTCCTCACGGCGCCTGTCGCAGTGCGCTTCTTCGCTTGTCGTTGGCTCCAAACAGTCACGGAGCGGCTGCACGGGATCCTCTGGTGCTTCCACCTCGGCTTTGATGCCTCTACCCGAGGCCAGCTCTGGGGTCTCGGCTCGCCGCTCCAACGGTGCAGTATCAAGCTGGGCAGTCTCCACGCGAGTCACCCCGGTCGCTTGAATGTGTTCGTCGATAGATTCGACCTCAGCAGTCGTGTGGACCACAGACACAACCGCAGACTTGGCTTGCATCCCATCGCTCACCGCCCTTGAAGGCTTCTTCTTGCTGTCGCCTTGTGTCTTCATACCTGCTCCTTTCTTCTCCTTTGGCACTGCCTTCGTTTCTGTCTCGTGTGGTGGCATCGCTTTGACTTCAGAGCTCGCAGCGTCCTCGGATGCTAGTAGTTGCTGCGGAGGAATCACCGGCTCGAGTTTGTCTGTCGCAGACGCTTCGCTCGACAACGCCTCATCCGTCCCGAGCGTTAGCGACGACGGGTCTGCAGCTGCTACTTCCATCTCGACCAGCACAACAGCGGCAGCGGTCTCCTCTCCCTGTTGCTCTTGGACGTGGTGCAGCTCCTTCACCTTGATTGAAGCGAGAGCCTCAACATCAACACGCTTGGCTGACACGCTCTCCATCTCGTTGTCCTTCTTCTCGAAGTGAAGCACGTCAAAAGTTGCTTGAACGCCAACAGCCACATTTGTCATATCGTCGTCATCGTCACCAAAAGAACGCGGATCATTGGACTGGTGAAGCTCTTGGTCGTAAATCCTGGCGTCCTTCAGTTCATAGCGATCTTCAGTTGGAGTTGGCTGGTCAGTATTGATCGACGAATCCAGACCGTGGTGCTTCTCTTGACTGGAATCATCAAAGTCGTCAAGTTGGTCATGAGTTGACTGCACATCTCGATCGGCGGATTCCAGATCCTCGTCATTGCAGTCGCTGCTATCGTCTGGAATGGCCTTGGTGACAGCAAATGCAGCTGCCGGCTCGTCTTCGTCCTGTCGTTCGTGGTACTCCTGGGTTTTAGCCATCGAATGCCGATTGGACTTGCGAACTGGCACATCGGAGACTTTTGACGGCACTGCGTTTGAAGCCGCTCCGATGTACGGAGCTGGTGTCGGCTGCTGGATCTTCGACCACCCAGGAATGCTCTGCTTGTCCTTGACCCGAACGCGAACGTCCAAAAAGCACACGTACTCTTGAGCCTTCAACGGGTTCGGCGGGTCGCGATAGCATGGGATGAAGTGATCGATCGCTTTGAAGGTCACGTGGACGACGCCCATGCTAAACACGGCAGAGAACTGCTTCTCGCACGCGGCGACATCTGACGTGGTGGCGCACCCCCAGTACGACACCCACGCAACGCTCCCTCCGGGCTTGAGGTTCTGACCGTCGACCGCGATCTACACACTCACACCAGGTTGGAGGAGCATAAGTTCGTCATAATAGAGCCAACTGCAGGATACGATACACTGGCGCACAATACTCCAGCGTAGCCCTTACCGTGATCTCTTCGTCAACCATGGCGTACGTGGGGTCAATGCGCTTGATCGTCGGCGCCGGGAACGTCGCGTCATAGATCTTGGCCGGTGCGTCGAGGAAGAAAGCCACGGCCATAGCGAGCATCGCGTACCTCGCCCACCGCCGGTGACAGCGAGCCACCAGCCAGGTTGACGCCACCACGAACACCGTGTCGATCCCGACACCAGTGCACAGCTGCCTCGCAAGCGACGCGTCAAGCTCTAGCGCGGCGGATTGGCACGTGAAGCCCGCGTCCAGCAGCTGGGCAGCATGCGCATCTAACTGAACCAGCACGCTCTCCCCGTCCAGCTCTGGCAGCTCGCGGCAGATGGCCCAGTAGAGCAGCAGAACACCGAGCAGCAGGAAGACCAGGTTGCCCACCGAGCGCGACAGGAGGTGGCCCATGCTGCTGCAGCCCATCGGCCAGAACCTGCGCCCACGATCATTCATAAAGCGCGTCAGTCGTGAGCGAAGCGGGCTTCTAAACGCTCGAGCACGGCGCGCACCCGAGGCCTTTGCGGCGCAGGAACGGGTACGCCAGCAGCAGGATCGGCGATAGTCCAAGCGCGAGCGTGGACCAC
Source organism: Phytopythium mirpurense (assembly GCA_023338055.1). Lineage (NCBI taxonomy): Eukaryota > Oomycota > Peronosporomycetes > Pythiales > Pythiaceae > Phytopythium > Phytopythium mirpurense. The sequence continues at coordinate 62,914 of JAADXZ010000020.1, forward strand.
ATCAAGGACACCACCAAGCCCGACGGGTTCTTCGACCGCGCCGCCAGGCGATAGCGCGCCAGGCGGTCGTAGTAGCGGCGCAGCTCGGGCTGCCCTCACCGTCACGGCGGCCCATCCGACCGTTAGATAGATACGTAGCCAAAGTACTATAGGGGGTCCCTCCCTACGGGAGCCCTCCCTCACGCCACGCACCTCTGCCTCCTCGTCGTCGTCGTCCGCGAACGTCTCCACGTACCGGTCGAGGTAGTTGGCCCACGTGGGTCGGCGCTTGAGGTTCTCCAGCCGCTCCTCAATGTAGTCGGGCGAGCCGATGTCCAGGTGCGGGACCGGACCCACTTGCTGCAGCACGGCGGGCTGCTCGCGCGTCTGCGGCCCCTGCGCATCGCCACGCCAGGCAGAAGGGGCGGGTGGCGCGCTCTCTGGCTTAATGTCGTCCGGTGCGCGCAGCCGCACCCGCGAGGGCGGCGGCGGCGGCAGCTCCGAGCCAACGCCCCGCATGCTGCCCAAGTGGCCAAAGAACAAGGTGAGCGGGCACGAAGCAGCCGTTGGATTACCTTTATGAATTAATAAATCGTGGCACATTCAATACAGATGACTCAAACATTTTTAAAGTTTTATACTTCATGTCCTATGATAATTTATTCACTACAAAACAGTATAATGTGAGCTTATCAATACAAAAGGGTGGCGATGACCACCATTCCTATTAGGGCTTCTCTACACTTGGGCCTTTCAACGTTGCCTCGCAGCTACTACAAGTATTATGGCGGAGCAGCAGCCGCCGCCGCCGTCGCTGGCGCAGGTGGCCGCGTTCCGGGCCATGAAGTTCGCGAACGAGTCGCGCGAGTCGTGCTGGAAGCGGTCGGTGGTCGCGGGCGTGGCGGGCGTGGGCATGGGCGTCGGCCTCGGCACCTTTTTGGGCACGTTCGAGGGCGCGCACGGCGAGCTCGTGGGCGACACCATGCGCGAGCAGGTGCGTCGCCTCGGCGTCCATATCCGAGACACGTCTAGTAGCCGGGTAGACGTATAACGGATTGGTGCTTGTGTGCGCTCGGCTAGCTGTACAACGGCTTCAGCAAGTCGATCCGCTCGGGCTACGTGCGCAGCGTCTACTTCTCCAAGGCACGTTGGCTGCATACTAGGCGCCAGCACATAACAGGACGCGCTGGGCGACTGACAGCCACGTGTGTGTCTGGCTGGTCGGAGCAGGAGTTCGCCATGGTGGGCTGCCTCTTCGCGGGCATCGAGTGCCTCGTCGAGCGCGAGCGAGCGACCAAGGACATACTCAACACGGTCATCGCGGGCGGGGCGTCCGGCGGCGTGCTCGGCGCCTGGGCCGCGCGTCAGATGGGTCCTCAGCGTACGTTTCCGCTTGCCATGCACCCCTCAGCCTTGATGGAGCGAGTGTTCTCGATGCCTCGCGCACTGTTTGGCTGGCTGGAGCGGCGACCGGTGACGCCACGAGAGGCTAGAGACTCATTATCATGCTGGTTGGTTGGTGGCGTTGGGTGATGGCGATGCAGTGGTGCTGCGCAACGCGTCCAAGGGCGCGGCCGGATTTGCCGTCATGGCGGTCGTTTTTGAGAAGGCGATCGAGTTTTTCACCAGCGAGTAAAGTGCACGGGATAGAGCGAATAGAGGGAGGCGCCATCAGCGCTTGCGGATATATATGGGGTGCGACGTTTTTGAGCGGCCGTGCGACTCTTTGGGCAGCAGCAGTCGCTCAGGTTTTCGAGTGTTGCGCCGCAGGTGCATCGTTCCCTCGGTCGCCTCTGTTGCGATGGTGGGTGAGAGAGAGACGTAGTATGCTGGCGCTATAAGCTCCCTCTCTCAATGGAGACTGGGGTTCGTGGGCTAACGTTGTCTGTGCTCGCTGTCGATGCCACTCCAGACGTACGTTGGCGAGCTCAAGAACCGACTGCGTGATGGCCACGGGGCGTACGCGTTTCCCGGCGGGTTCTTCCGCTACGACGGTGCGTGGGTCAAAGGCAAGATGCACGGCGGCGGGGCGTTCGTTCTCGGCGACGGCACGACCTACAAGGGAAACTTTGAGGACGGCGAGATGAACGGCGTCGGGCTCAAGCGGTGGCCAGACGGCTCGACGTACAGCGGCAGCTTCCGAGAGGGCGAGATGCACGGCGACGGAGTCTTCCTGTCCTCCACGGGGGAGAGATACGACGGTCAGTGGTCGAGCAACGCGCGTGAGGGGGCGGGCGAGCTGGCGTTTGCCAACAAGGACGTGTATCGAGGATCGTTCCGCGCACACAAGCCTGACGGTCGTGGGAGGATCCAGTACGCCCTGACAGGGATGTCGTACGAGGGGGAGTGGCGTGCGGGGCTGCGAGCCGGCCAAGGGGTCTTGTGCGACCGAAGCGGAGCTAACGTGTACGAGGGGGAGTGGAGCAATGACCAGCGCCACGGACGAGGAGCCGGAGCTATCGACGTGACGGCCACCGTCAGTGAGGCCGCGTCTTCTTCGCCTGTTGCCCTCAACTACGATGGCGTTTGGGAAAATGACCACCCAGCAGGTAAATAGGCCTGGTGCTGTTGGCCGATACTGCCAGAGTATGTGACAGCTGATGTGTTCTCGTGTTGACTGGCGTTGGCCATTGCCGCAGATCGAACGACGAGGATCGCGGCGATGCTGCTGTCGCATCAGGACGATGAGCTCGTGGATCTACCGCGTGCTGGTCTTACAGTCGCGAACAAGCAGCTCCCGCCGATCGCCGTCGTGTGTTTCGGAGATCGCGATGCATCCGCCGGGCAACCCACTCGAGTGATTGGCGAGAGCGGGCGTCGCATCGTGCTCACGATCTTTGAGGGGCATCCACCTTCGTGGTCGTCGACTACGGCTGGCGAGTCGGCTGCAGTCAGTCCTCTCGCCTCAGCTCGCGACGGGGAGGCGTCTCCTCCTCCGTCGCAGTGGCAGTTCGTGCTGGAAGACCCAGCGGTTGAGGCAGAGAATTTTCCGAGGAGCGAGGACGCGCCGGAAGAAGCGGCTCCCGCGGAGAATGACATAGCTGCACTGGTCGACGCATCTTCACGAGCTACTAACAAACACCGGGTCGACAAAGTTGAGGGCGTGTGCAGCGCGGGAAAGGTCGTGTTTCGCGGACTGCGCTTGCCTGCGGCCACGCTGACTGGGAGTTACTATCTTGCCTGCGAGAGCCGCACGTCGGATGTGCTTGAGGCGGTGCATGTCCCGTTGATGGTCGTAGACGAGGGCGTCGCTAGTAGCAGCGGTAGCAACCATGCGCAGGGTGCGAAGAAGTGATGTATTGCTCCAGGCGATGCCCTCGCTGGGTTATCACGGTTTAAGCTCAACTCGATTTGATAGTGAAGGGCAGCTCGTGCACGTACAGGTCTCCGTCGGAGACTTCGTCGCCTGAGCCGTCCGAGGAGCGCGACAATCGAGTGCATCGGATGACGACCACTTGTGCTGCTGGGGCCATAGGAGCCTCCTTGGCTCCCGCATCAGCGGTGCCTGGCGCCCTGGCCTTCTTCCCTCGCGATCCAGCGCTGGGGAGGCCGCTCCCTGCGCGACTTGAGCCCGGCTTCGGCTCAACCGACCGGGAGTTCTTGGGTTTGTCGGCAACTGCGCTGTCGCTGGTCGTTGAAGGCAGTGGATGCACTATCGCGACGTTCGTGGGCGGCGAGTACCGCATCGCCACTACGATCATCCCTTTCTGTATGTGATCAAAGGTGCCAAGTCAGGTAGTCAGTCTCTATCGGATGCACGGCAGTCGCGTCCCTCTTTTGTAGTCAACCCACCGCGGAGACTCGGAAGGAGGTGACGGCGACCTTGCTGGAAGTGCAGTCGTCGCTGTTGTTCTCTGTTGCAGCGCTTGTTTGGCTCGAGGCCGTCGGCGCTGGCTTGGTCACGACCTCGATCAGCCCCGAAGGCTCGTGGATCTCCACCAGAAACGCGCTCGCCGTGGTGTTTTGCAAGAACACGTTGGTGGGGAGCACCTGCGCGGCCTCCTGCTCGCCCGCCCAGTCAAAGCGCGGCAGCCATACACAAGTCAGAACAATCGAAGCAGGCGAAATGCAGTCCAAGGAGCTGAACGTGCCGTCGGCGCTTGCTTGAACACGACTTGGTCCGGAGCGACAAGGATTGGGCCTGCGGGCTTCTCTGGGCTCTCCTCCAGCTTGGTCGGCGCGGGCGGGGACGCGTCATCGATCCCCAGCGCAAAGTCGAACGAGCCGTCCGCCGTGTGGCGCCGGTTGTGAGGAGAGTACTTGCCGGGCTCGCCTTCAGGCGCGTGCAGCGGGAACTTGGCCGCGTACCAGTCTGGGAGCTCGCCCTTGGCTCTCTTGAACTCCTGGACATCGGAGGCTTCCTTTGCGAACCCGTCCAGATGATGTGCCACGTCGACCCAGTTGTCGGCGTCCATCGGAACATTGAGCATCTAGAAGCCCACGCCAGAGAGGTTAGGAGCTCGCAACAACGTCAACTGCGACTGCGTCCAAGCAATTCTCGTACCCTCCACTCGACTTTCTCAGACGAGTGAATATCGTGGCTGAACGGGAAGCCGACGTACACCTTGACAACCGAGTGGAAGGCAGCCGCAAACTCGTTGCAGTAGTCCTGCACCAGCTCGCTAAGCGAGGAGAACTTGAGCTCCTTGTACATGAGTCCGTCCACGCGGCTGAGCCCAAGCGCGCCCCACTTGGTTTGCATCGCGTGCTGGTGGCGCACGGCGAGGATAATGTGTCGGTGCACCGTGTCGCCCGTCTTGGACTTGAAGCTGACGGGGAAGCGGTCGATCTCGGGCAGCCCAGCGGTGAGGTAGGCGCCCAAGAAGACGGCCTCGAGGCACTGGATCGGCAGCACTTCCTTTAGCATGTCCTTGGCGGTTGACACGACGCTCTTGAAGCTCCGGTTCTTGTTCACGTCGAAGTAGAGCGTCCCCGTGTAGTTGTACCTACCGAACGGGTCAACGCAGCGCGTTGGTCCGAGGAGAAGTCAAAGGCGAAGGCATTGACAGACGCCACGTACTCGAGCGCGCTTATCACCGACTGGATGCCGAGGAGCCGAGCCTTGATCGACGTCTTGACCGTGGACGGCGGCAGCTTTGGGTCCGGCGGCTGGAGACGTATCGAGTCCGAAGGCAACAACAGTGAGACCCCATCAATTGTCGAAGCAGCTCTCGCTTTCATCCGGTGGCGTACATCTGGCAGAACTGACATGGCCTTCACTTGCTGCCACGCTGCTTGTAGCTCCTCGCTCGAGACTCCGAGCGCTCGAGACGCCATTAGACGTGGCGAGCAGAGGCGTCGAGTAGGAGCTAGAGACGGCTGCGCGCCAACGCGTTTCCTGCTCTTGAGCCGAGGGCCCTAAATGCGTTCTCCCGCTCGTGGTCGCATGACCGTCTGCCTATATATATATATCCCTGGTTACTTCCTGGCAAAATCGCCCAAAACACTCGAGATCGTCACGCCCAGAGCTTGCTGGGCCACAACGGCTCGCACGAAAGCCCACGCATGATATGCACAACTGAACTCACCACTGTGACACGGCGTGGCGAATCCTCAACGGCATCAGCGCATCATAAAGTTGACCGCGCCTTGCTTCTTCAGTCGCGCGAGCACGGGGTTTTCTTCCACTTGGCGCGGCTGTGTCTTGGTCTCCACATCGAACTTCTGGCTCGCGCGGCGGCGGTTCTTCCGGAAGCGGGCGTGGCTGTCCTCTTCCCCGTCCAGGCTTTCATCTTCAGAAACGCGTGCTTGCTCCGCGGACTCTAGGCCGCGGCTGTCTTCCTCGATGAACGATGAGCTGAGCCGTGAGCCGTGACGCTGGAGTCGCGCCGATCCGTCCCGCGACTTTGCTCGGCGAAAGGACCCCGTCCGTGCCGAAAGGTAGTTGCCGCTGCTTCGAGAACGAACGCTCCCACCGTCGACGCTGCTGTCTTCGTCATCGAACTCGTCTAGGAAAGACGATCCGCTCAGTGGCCGTGGCTTCGTCCACGCGCTTCCGCTTTGCGACAGCTTGCGAGATTGGGCTGTGGACGCCACGTCGTCGTCGTCGGACTCGTTGGCCGCCGGGTTCTCTTCGTGGATGGGTTCTGGCGTAATGTTCTCGCCAAACATGTTAAACGACGGGCGCTTGTCGAGCTTCCTTCTCGCGTCAAAGAGCCCGGGGCGGAAATACGGCCCGGTCACCTCGCTCTCGCTCTTGCGCATCGTGTCGTTGGGCTCGGGAGATACGCTCCGCGTCTCAATCATCGAGCTCCTGCCTCCCCTCTGCAGCGGCTCGCTCTCGGTCGCCCAGTTGAGAACGTTCAGGCTTTCCGACTTGGGGCGCGTGCGGGTGTTCAAGCTCTCCATCTTGTGCAGCTCTTCCTTCTGTTGCTGAAGCACCACACTCTCAGAGAACTGCTTTGAGCGCCGGCGGTGGCGGCGGTGAGCTCGGCGCCAAATCGCAGCGCGGGCTGCCAACAGTTGACGGCGCTTCTCCTCGTCTGGAAGCAGTCTCGCCATCAGCGGGATCAGCTGTATACACTCGTGCGCACCAACTGCTCCGAGCAGGAAGGAGCAGTACTCGGTGGCCGACATCTTGTCTCGCCCGAAGTCTTTGGTCTGGTCCTGGAAGTCTTGCACGCGCTCCTCATCGAACGCAACGAGCTCGCGCACCGTCTGTATCACCTTCTTGTGCAAGCGCTTCGCTTCTTTCGGGTCTGTCTCGGGAGTGACGTCGACAAACTCTTCCCCTTCGTCTTCGAACGCAGCCGAACTACGGCGCCTAGATAGCGGCGGGTTCCCATGTCGCTCAGAGTTTTGAAGAGGCTGTGGCTGTTGCCACCAGTTTTCAAACTATGAGTCAGCATCTTGTGATCAATCCACAAGCCGGAGTAAAGTCCTCACCTCGAAGTGTTCGGGTTGCTGAGCCTCCACGTCCTCCACAATTATCTGAGATCCAACAACATTCCCCATCTCCGGGACACCATTGTTGCTGTCAACGACCTTGGCGGCCGCTGATGCATTTTGCGTCTCATCCGTGTCGGTGGGTGACGGTACGATCTCAAAGAACGAGTCGAACCCGAGGAATCGCTTCACCTTGTCGACTAGTACAGGGTCAGTCGACAGCTCAGGGATTTGAAACACCTGGACAGAATGCAAGACGAAGGCGTGAGACGCTGATGCGAACGCCTGCGAGTCGACAGTCGAGCCTTTGGACGCACGTTTTCCACGTAAAGTGCGAGCTGCTGCTCCTTGAGCTCCTGCAGCGCCTTCTTGCGCATTCCCCCAAAGAGCGAGTCGCGCTTGCGATCGCGCGGGAAGATGATCTGCTTCATCATGGGTCCGTAGGAGATTCGGAGCTCACTGTTCCGCAAAAGTCGGGCGCGGAATGCGTTCGTCAGGGACTGATTGTTCCAGAGCAGGCTCGTATGAATACGCAGCGAGGATAACGTACTCGTCGAGCGCCTGTAGCTCCCCAAACGTCTTCCACACCTTCCACTTGATGCTGGGCTTGTTCACGGGTCTCAGCGGCAGCACAAGCTGGCACGAGAGCTCAAACTCCTGAGGCCAAAGGTTCCCAAAGGCCGGCCGGAAAGGGTCCAAATTAGCCACCAAAGTGTCAGGAGACTGGGATACTGCAGAGGGGACGCACCACCGTCTCTGTGGCTTCGTCGCGCATGCTAGAAGAGACCACGGCCGAGAACTTGTGGCCAACGTCTTCGTGCGCCATGATCGGCATGCGCTGGAACTCCGAGATGGTCGTGTAGACGGCGAAGAACCACGCATCCGTCGTCGCCTTGTCCTTGTCCTGCAGCTTCACCTTCTGCCCTCGAGCAGCCAGGTACAACACCAGCAGTCAGCACTTGCAACGGCGTCACGATGGGAGGGTCTGCGCTTTATCGTACCTTGCGGCTGGCGGTGCAGGTCTCGTAGATGATAAACCCGTCAGGCACCTGCTCGAGCTTGGCGCTGCGCAAGTCCACGCGCCCGAGCGGCTGCTGCATGTCCTGGTCCTCCTGTAGTCGCGGCCCCAGCACAGTCGCGCCCGTTAGCCTGCGCTACCAAAGGCCACCCAATCCGCCGACATCTACGCACCAGCGCCGAGTACGCAAGCTCGAGCAGCTGCGGCTGAAGCACGACGTTCATGCGCCTGGGCTTGAGCGCGTGGCGCGCCCTGGCGAAGGCCAGCGCGGCCTCGTCCACCCGCGAGAGCATGAGCAGGCCCTGCATCTGCTTCATCTTGCGGCGCTTCTTCTTGCCGCCCACCTCGGCCGTCGTCATGGCCGCTGGGGTCTTAGCGCGCGGGCCGGCGGCGATAGAGAGCGGCGGCGGCGGCTACTGTACTGCAGCGGGGAAGGAGGACGGAGCGCTGGTGGTGGGCGCTTGGCGGACGAAGCAGAAGTCCCGCAGGGCGCTTCTCGGCGCTTCCTATACTGAGATGCCCCGCTTTCAATAGTCAGCGCAGGTGAAACGCGAGACGTAGGCGGGGGAAGGTTCCAAATTTCTCAGTACCTTTTAGAGATGATTCTCCTGTCACGGTATACGTTTAGAGAGGGTTGAATCGTCTGTCGGATTCGGGAAGCCACACACTATTAGTCAAATCAAACAAGTGTGTCGCACAGTGTTTGAAATGGCGTTGTGCACACTAAAACCGTCCCTTATTGTGGGCGCAACCCGCTTTCGAGTCGAGGTGTTGTCATCGCATCGTCGGACCGAGCGGGCAGTTCCGGCCTTCCGACGTGTGCGTGCGGTGCAGCCTCGAGCGCGTGGCGTCGACGCCTGCGCGCCCCACACGTCGCCACTTTGCATAGAGCCCCCGAGATTGCTAAGCCCTTGCGCAAGAGCCCTTCGAGCGCCCCTCTGACCGCTGGATGGACGGCAGCATGGGCGAGAGCGACGCGTTCCAGCCGCAGCCGGAGAGCGGCAGTTCGCGCGCGCCCAGCGGCTCCGCGTCGGCGTCCGAGTCCTCCGCTGCGTCGCACCGCCGCATGTCCGAGTCGGACGCCGGCCTGTCGTCGGAGGCGGCGTCCGCGGCGTCCTCGGCGCCCCCTGCGCCCCACTCCGCGCCGACCTCGGTCTCAGGAGACGCCTCGGCGGCGTGCGCCGAGCTGGACGGGCTGGGCGTCAAGGGCTTCCTGAGCATGCGCGACGAGGGCGTGACGTACCACCGCATGAAGCGCTTCTACTGCCGCTGCGTGGGCGTCAACTTCTTCCGCTTCCCGTCGCGCGACACGGCCGGCACACTGATGCACGCCGTGCTCGCGGACGAGGTCGCCAAGGTCGAGAGCTGGGACGGCCGCGGGCTGCTGCATACGTACCGCAACTCGTTCAAGCTCTCGTTCGTCTCGGGCGTCGTGTTCAATGCGGACGCCGACTCGGAGGACGACAAGCGCCGCTGGATCGAGTACATCCAGGCGGCGCTCAAGGGCGCGAGCGTGGCGGCCGACAAGTGGCGGGCGCACGAGGCGGTCGCGCCCAACGTCATGGGGCTCACGCCGGGCGGGCTCGTGCTCGCGCAGACGCGCGTCAGTGCGCCGGACTTCAAGGGGCTCGTCACGTGCGTCCACCCTGGCTGCACCGCGCGCTTCGACACGACAACGGGCAAGCGCCAGCACCACTGCCGCAACTGCGGGGGCACCGTGTGCTCCGACCACAGCTCGCGCTTTGCGCTGCTTCGCCACTACCAGACGAAGGCGCCTGTGCGGCTCTGCACGAGTTGCTTCCGCGTGCAAGGCTTCATCTTCTGGCTCGCCATGCTGGTGCAGCGGCTGAGTATCGCTCAGGTCAAGCCGGTCGACAAGCCGGAGCTCTCCAAGACGGACGAGGAGGAGTTGGACGCGCTCCTCCAGCTCATCAGCGAGGAAGGCTTCGGCATCTCGGACGTGATCCAAGTGCTGCACTTGCATCGCCACGGCTGCGACGAAGCCTACGCCGTCGCGGTCAACAAGCTGCTGGCGCTGGCGGCCTCCAATCTACAGGACTTCGAGTTCTTCTTGCCCCAGCTGTTCCACATGTGGCTGACGGTCGACTGGGCGAGGAACACGATCAAGTCGGCTCTGCTGCTTCGGGTCATCAGCCTTGCCGCGCAGCTGCACATCCGCTTCGCCACATCCATCTACTGGCTGACTCGTGCCGCGGTCGACGACAGCTGCGGCTGGGGCTTTGGACAGTCGGAGCTATACATCCCGGACTTCCTCTTTCGCAAGATGAGCATGTGCAAGCTGCTCATGATCAACCTCGAGATGCAGATCTCGCGAGGAGACTGGTCGTTTGAGCCCGACCGAGACCTCCCGGCGTCGGAGCTGCAGACGACGACGATCAAGTGCTTGTTCGACCGGTTGCTCATCCTTCTGCAGTCCGACGCGGACGCGTACAGCCCGCTGGGCTCTATTTGCGATGCTTCAAGCATCTGCGCGGTCCCGGCAGAGTTTCTGCTCCCGAGTGACTCGCTCGTGGAGGGCGCGGGCAGCAGCGGGCGGGAGGAGCGAAGGGTGTTTGATACCCAAGTACGGTTCATCGAGGAGCTGTGCGACATCACGGAGCGCCTTCGACACTCGCCGCCGGATCAGCGAAAGCTCGAGCTCAAGCTGGAGTTGGAGAAGCTGGAGCTGCCTGAAGGCTCTTTCTGTCCTCTCGGCTCGATTCTCGACCCGCTGCAGAAGTTCATCTCCATCGCGCGGGGGGAAGGGACCGTCTTCACGACGCGAGCGCGCGCGCCGACGCTCTTCTTCTTCGAGGTCGAGCGGCTGGTCGCCAAGAGCGCGTGGCTTCACCGCGGCCGCTCCCTCACCTTTGGCAATCGAGCGGACCGAGACGGCGATGTATCGGACGAGCGCTCGTCTGCCCGCACTGTCGAGTCGAGCTCGGAAAATGCCATCGAGCTTGCGACGCAGAGTGAAATCGCGCAGGCGCTTGCTCTTGAACCGCTCTCCGCTGACGACGAGAGCGACCCGGACGGCGACGTCTCGGCTGGCTCGCCTGGCAGCTCAGCTCTCAAGAAGTCTGGCTTCGGCGCGGGGTCGGGTGGCTCAGACAACGAGAGCGGCGACTCGGAGGACGAGTCCAGAGACCGCGTCGCGTCCAACCCTCCGGGGTTTGCAGCCAAGATTCGACCGGGTAGCTCCAAAGGGAGGCGGTTCCGCAGCCACTCAGGGTCACTGATCAACTCGACGACCAAGTCGCTGGACTCGATCATCGCGGCAGTCCGAGGAGGTCGCAGTGCGCGGAGGATGCGCTCCATGAGCGAAGGAGAAGACGCCGAAGTGCCGGCAACGAGCTCTCCGCTTCCGTTCAACGCGGTGGAGAAGTTTACGGAGGACCAAATGGTCTCGATGGCGCAGACCCTCGAGGTCAGCATGCTGGCAGAGAACCCCTCGTGCGCCGGTGTCTTCACGGGGAAGGAGATCGTGGAGTGGATGACCAAGAACGAGATCGTCTCGGACAAGGCGCACGCGATCTGGCTCGGCGGGGAGCTCGTAGGGTGCGGCGCCCTACAGCACACCGCGCTCGCTTCGGACGAGGAGCCGCGTTTCCTTGCTATTGAGAGCGCCTCGTACCGTCTGCGCAGTGACTCGAGCACGATCTCCAAGCAGAAGGACGAGAAGAAAAGCGAGGACCGCAGTACTCCTCGCGACGATCAAGATTGTGACTCGGCGAGCGGGAACCCCAGTGTCAAGTCGTCGAACGGAGGGAGCGTGGATGGTCGCGTCGACGCAGGGTTCAGCAACAGCGGGTCGGACAGCCGTGTGCTGCTCAGCACCACCAGCGAGCCGTCACGGTCGTCAGGCTCCTTTCGCAACTCTGGGATCCTCTCGTCCAACGGATTGGCGACGTCGTCCAAGAGCCGGTCGAGTGGCGACGAGCGGCAGTCGTTGATCTCGGTCGTCCAGCCGCCGTCGTTCTTTGACAAGTTCCAGCCCGAAGCAGCGCTTGCGGCGATGAGTACTGTCGAGGAAGCGGTGCGTCAGCATGTGCTGTCCCAAGCCAACCTGCCAGATGCCGAGCAGCTCCGAGAAAACCTGCGCTTCCTCAAAGAGCAGGTGAAGATGGTCCACGACTACGTCTTGGAGAAGCGCAACCAGCGCCACACGGCCGTCGAGTCGGCGTTCGGGGAGAGCTTCGAGGAGAAGAAGCGGCGCCTCCGCATGTCTTCGCGGCACCTGGACACGCTCGGCTCGAGCAAGTGGGACTGCGTCGCCTTCATCGTCAAGTCGAACGACGACCTGCGCCAGGAAGTGCTGTGCCAGCAGCTCATTCGCCAGATCCAAGACATTTTCCAGAGCGCCGAGCTCCCGCTGCGCCTGCTGCCGTACTCCATTATCGCGACGTCGGCGTCCACGGGCATGATCGAGTACGTGAAGAACGCCGTGTCGCTCGACGGCCTCAAGAAGCGCAAAGGGTACACGACGCTGGACGAGCACTTCCGCAAGACGTACGGCGGGCCCGACTCGGCCCTATACAAGTCGGCGATGAGCAACTTTGTGCGCAGCATGGCCGCGTACTCGCTCGCGTGCTACTTGCTGCAGATCAAGGACCGCCACAACGGCAACATCATGATTGACAGCCAGGGCCACGTGGTGCACATCGACTTTGGGTTCATCCTGGGCATCGCCCCCGGCGGCCGCTTTAGCCTCGAGACGGCGCCGTTCAAGCTCACGGCCGAGATGGTCGAGGCCATGGGCGGCACGCAGTCCGAGTACTTCAAGGCCTACGTCATCTTCCTGATACAAGGCTTCCTGGCACTCCAGGTGAGCGGTTGTGATACTCGTTTGCGGCTCACTGTTGGCTCCTCGTCTGACCCAAATGCCTCCGTGTGTGTCTGTGTGTCTGTGACGTCGTGGAATGTCCAGCAACATGCCGACACGCTGTTGATGATGATCGCCATCATGGCCCAGGAGTCCTCATGCCCGTGCTTCTTGTCGCAGAACCCGCGCGATGTGCTCAACAACACGAAGCACTTGTTCCGGCTCGACCTGGACCAGAGTGAGGTGATCAAGTACGTGCTCGGGCTCGTGCGCCGGAGCCACAACAGCTACCGCACCCGCCAGTACGACGTGTTCCAGCGGATGACGAACGGCATCCAGCCCTAAGCGGATGTCCAGGCGCCACCGACACCCACGTCCGCCTGCATAGTCCACGGGTGCGTCAATAGATGAAGACGGAGTATAACACGCATGCTGTGTGGGGACGAGAGCCGCCTGTAGTAGTTAGTACCCGCCAAGCACCCAGCGACGCAGTCGCGCTGGTCTAGTCATCACTTGCTCTTGGGCTTGGGCGACTGGTTTTACCGCTTGGAGGCGCCGCTCTTGACGGCCTTCTGCGACGCGAACGGGTTCTTGGACGACTTCTTGAGCTTGGCAACGGGGATCCGGTCGAGAGAGAAGCGGTTCTTGGATAGCGACGACGCGAGCACGCTGTTGGAAGTCTCTTGGGCTGTGTGGCAAGCACATACGGCAGTCAGACTCAGCTCCAAGCAGACCGGCAGGCACGGACTGCATGCACTTCGTAGCAAACGAGTGGCGACGTACAGCTCTGCGCAAGAGGGATATCAACTGACGACGTGGACTCCTGGGACGCCTCGATCAGGTCGTCATCTTGCGAGTAGACGACTTTATTAGCCTTGGCGGGCTGCGGCGGCTCTGGCGACGCGGCCGGCTCCTCCTCCGCGTCCAAGTCTAGCAGAACAGAGACGTCCGTTCAATACATGGCATGCACAAAATGCTCGTCGACCCGCGGCCACTAACCGTCCCTGGTCAGGTCGGCCAGAAGGCTCTGCGAGTAGTCGAGCTCCTCGTCGTCCGACGAGTCGCTGTCCGAGGACGAGTACTTGGCGACCACCGCGGGCGCGGGAGCAGGAGCAGGCGTGGACGCGGGCGCGTTCGCCGCCGCCTTCTTCGCGATCAGCGCCTTCTTCAACTGCGAGCGGTGGTCGTCCGAGTCCGTATCCGACGAATCGTCGGTTGACGAGTCTTGCTGCTTTTTGGCAGCGCTCACCGGCTCCGGCTTGGGCTTAGGCTTGGGCTTGGGCGCTTCGGCAACCGTTGACGTCGGAGAAGCCGTAGTTTTGACGTCGGAGCTGCTACTTGAACTCTCAGTCTTGTCAGCTGGCAAGTATCGTCGCGCAGCATCCATGATGTCCTTGAAGGTTCGATGCGCTGCCTTCGGGCGTGCCGTTGAAGGAGCGTGCGGAGAAGGATTGGTCGCCTCCGGCTTGGCGACCTTGGCCGGCCGCCCAGGCTTCTTCGCCTCATTGGCAGAGGGTTCAGGCGTGGCCACAGTGGGGGCGGAGGCCGCAGTGGTAACGGCGGCATCTGCTGCTGCCTTGTCCGCCTTCGAAAGGCCCCCAAGCTTCTTCTTCGACTTTGGCTCCTCGACATGTCCAGCATCCGAAGCAGCAGCCGCGGCGGCCTCAGCGGCAGCCTTGTCCGCCTTGGAAGGACGTCCGAGCTTCTTCGGCTTGGATTCCTCGACATGGTCGGCGGCCAACACAGCAGCCGCTGCGGCCTCAGCGGCAGCCTTGTCCGCCTTAGAGGGACGCCCAAGCTTCTTCGGCTTTTGCTCTTCGACATGTCCAGCATCCGAAGCAGCAGCCGCAGCGGCTTCCGCTGCCGCTTTGTCCGCCTTAGAGGGACGCCCAAGCTTTTTCTTCGGTTTGGGTTCCTCGACATGTCCAGCATCCGAAGCAGCAGCCGCGGCGGCTTCAGCGGCAGCCTTGTCCGCCTTGGAAGGACGTCCGAGCTTCTTCTTCGGCTTGGATTCCTCGACATGGTCGGCGGCCAATGCAGCAGCCGCGGCGGCCTCAGCGGCAGCCTTGTCCGCCTTAGAGGGGCGTCCGAGCTTCTTCTTCGGCTTTACCTCGTCCGCCGCAGCAGCAGGGACAGCATCAGTCTTGGCCTTCTCCGTAGTGGCCTTCGCAGAATGAACCTCCGCCACCTTGCCAGTTGGAGCGCTTGCGCTTGACTCGGTCTTCTGACGCTTGGCGGCAGGCTGCTTCAGGTCGGTAGCAATCTCACCGTTCGCCTTCTTCTTGGTCTTGAGCGGCGTCTTCGACTCTGTCGCCGCAACATCTAAAGCCTTCTTGGGCGCCGGAGTACTGCTGGAAACCGGCTCGCTGGGCTTCTCGACGATATTTTTCGCACTGGCAACCTTCGTCTCCAAGGCAGTTGGAGCAAGCTTCTCCTTCGTCACCTCCTTCTTTGGCGCCTCCTTCGCTGTCGCCTTCTTTGGCGCTGCCTCGGTCTTCGCCTTCTTGGCGGGAGGCGCCTTAGCGATCGGAGCAGCGTCCGCGGAGAGCGGCTTGATACTGTCTTCGGCGTTGCGCGCGCGCTTGCTCTTGTTGGCCGGCGTGTCCTTAGTCGGCGCGTTCTCAGCGGGCGTGTCCTTGGACGCCGTGTCCTTCTTTGGCTTAAGCTGCGCGTCCTTCGCGCTGGTCGTCGTCTTCTTGTCTGGCGCCGCATGCACCTTGGGCGGAGTGCCATTGGCGGCAGGCTTGCTCTGCGCACTCGGCTTCTGCTCCGGCTTGTGCTTGCTCTGCTCCTGCAGTTTGCCCGACTCCTGCTGCTTGTTCTTGTTCTTCTTACCAGGTCCGTCGCCGTGCGAGGGCGGGAGCGCCAGTGGCTTGCTGCTGCTACCGTTGCTGGGGCTGTGGCCGTCCTTCTTGTAGTGGTTCATCACCACGTAGACCTGCTCCATGTTGTCAAACACGTTGCCGACCTGCACGTTCTTGGCCAGGTCCACGAAGAAGTGGGAGGCGGCCTTCTTCCCCGCGTGGGGCGCACTCGCCCGGCGGTTGACGACCATCTCGGGGCTCACGCACTTCTGGATGCGCAGCTCGCGGCGGAGCGGCGCCTTGTGCGGAAACACGCGCGCGTACTCGTCCACCACGAAGCGCTCCAGCTCGCCCACCGAGCGCGCGCGCGGCGTCTGCACCAGCAGCACCCTCTCCTCGAACGGCAGCATCGCCAGCAGCACCATCTCGCCCTCCATCGCCGCCGACAGCTCGCTCATGGCCGCTCGCCGCCTGGTGGGGGACGTGAGACGCGAGTCGCAAGGTGGAAATGGCAGGACGAGGGGCGCGCGGGCGAGCGGGCCACCAATTGGTCGAAAATAGGAGTATATCGCGTAGGATTAGCTGTAAAATGCTACATAATAGAAGACAAACAACCTTAAAATTGGCCTCTGCCACTCTTGATTCTTGTATACTACACTTCTTCTTATTTTAGCTCTACAACCCCTTGTTGACGACAAATCCGCATGCAGCCGGCCTCCAGTAAGGCAGTGCTGGTTCCAGGGCGCCGCTCATCTTGTAACGCCTGGGCTCACAGCAATTGGCAAAAATAACACTTATTGCTTCATGCATTCAAGTTTTTAGCCGGCGTTTTCGTGGCGTACCGCTGCGGGCCCCGAAATAATATCACTTCTCATATGTCCAAACTATGAAGATCTCACTAGGATCCAAGGTTTGTCACCTTAAAAAAATGCAAACGCTGTCGGGCAACAATAGGAAGCCATTAACAACGCGAGCTTGTATTTGTAACGGGGTTACACGGGGTACAAGGGGTACCCTTCAGTGCTGCGCACTTAGTCTCGTGCGGACTTAGGGCAGCCGCCCTCCAGCTAGGTACGCTGTTAGGTTGAGTGGCTCACACGAGCCGTGGTGAGTACCGTGAGGTATTGCCACTCTTTACACTTGGAGTTTGTATGGTTAGCCATGGACCGTGTCCAGGAGCCACCCATTTTGGGCTCGTTCATGAATAACACTCCATAATAAAACAGTCTCTCTTTTTCAAGGAAACACACACTTAGTACAGTACATTTGGGCCCATAGTGAGGCCAAGTGTATTAAACAGTTAA